>CALSBZ010042637.1:324772-361300 GCA_943591055.1 Gobionotothen gibberifrons | reverse complement strand
ACAGTCAACAAGAGTTAAGGTAAAACAAGTCCAATATATTTAACAACTACTTAGAATAAAAGATGTGTGTCTGTATGCTTAGTCACAGATCCTACATGTGACAGTCAATATTTAAAATCAAACTGTTAGCACTATGAGCTGTGCCAGTAGGGGTTAACAACCAATTGAAACTGTGGTGGCAGAGTAATCCCTCTCACTTTAATCCTCTCTCTGTAATTGCAGGTGTTAATGTATCACCTCCTCTGGCAACACCACTCTAATTAAAACAGGTTAATTTCTGTCCAGGAGTTAACATAACTGAGGGCATCGCAAGTAATTAATATGATAACTTTAAACACCGGTAATAAGAGCACATTTTCACACACACACACACACACCTGACAAGCTGTGAGGAATGGCCACCAACATATGGCGGAGAACAAAGGGCTGGCTTAGCAGGAAACATAAATACAGTATCCAGTCGTATTAAAGATAATTACACATTACCGTAGTATGGTGTAAACGTAATACAACTGAAACTAAAACTTTGAGTCTGTGCACACAGTAGAGCAGGGCTATTCAATTAGTTTGGAATGGGGCCGGTTGATGAAAATGATCCAAAGCAAGGGGCCGGGAAAAAAATGGCTTGGAATATGAGCAATCATTTTAAGAGCTTCAGATACAGTAAATACTACAACAGCATAGTGGAGTGCATATATTGTGTTTAATTTAATCAAACAACATAGCCCCACGACCTTTATTGATCTAAATGGCAAGTTCAGAACTCAGTAGGCCGACATGTGAAGCTAAGTTAACCATCAACATCATTTCATTTGATTTCATTTAGGTGAAATGATCTAATCATTCACACAGAGATTAGGGCTGACCAATTAATCCTATTTTAATCGCGATCGAAATAAAACGATTATTTTTTTTGGTTTTTCAGTTGAATTATACTTAAAGTTCAGGGTAATCAACTGTTAAAAACATACTGTTCAAAACAAAATTCTCCAATAAAGGGATGTTTTCAAAGTCAATGAATAATCGCATTTAATAATCGCAATTACAATTATTGACCCAAATAATCGAGATTATGATTTTTGCCATAATCGAGCAGCCCGAGCAGAGATGCAATAAATGACAGGAGTTGTCACTACAGTAGCTAGTAGGTGGGTTCGAAACCCGAGCCCCGTCGAAGTTTTCAGGCATTGTCTTCCCCTCTATCTCTCAATTTAACACCCTCTCTGGAATAAAGGCACTCTGGCCCAAAAAAAATAAAAAAAATAAAAAGTAGATTACTTTTTAACATTATACTCAAAGGGCCAGTAAATATCACCCCGGGGCCGGATTTGGCCCATGGCCGCCAATTGAATAGCCCTGCAGTAGAGATTAAGGGGACTTGCTCTGATTGGTCACCATTTATCATCAGGGTGCCTTTCGGGTACAGAAATGGAAAAGAGGAGGAAATCTGAATCCAAAGATTGTTCCACTTCTCAATTAATAGAATTAAAGGATATCAATAGCTTTAATTCAGTGAGGGTGTGCTGATTGTTTTTGCGTTTCATGTTGATCAGTCAGAACACCTTTGGGTTTTGAACATGTCCATTTGTGTTCAGGGACAATGCGAAATACATTTTTGAGTAGGTGTAACTCGTGTCTTCTGTATATAGTTCAGATTACTTTCCAAAATCTTTCCACAAGTAGATGAATCATTTAGCAAAATACGGAGTGAGCTGTATAATTTTAGGCTGGGTGATTCAAAAGTATGCAAAATATGCGCATATTATCACGGTAATTTCCCCCCTTCATCTCAGAGAGTGTGGGGGTCAGGGACCAGGCTCTCTCCATTATCTGTAATGGACAGCAAGGAGAACAAAAAAGAGCTAAATAAAATATAAACGAGAGGGCACTGTGAGGGGAAGATCCCTGTTAGTGTGGCCATAGACTATGAAGAATTGATATTCTCTGTGATTTGAATAAGAGTATTAGAGAGCCTCTCTTCCGCTTTCACTGTTGTTCTCCCTTCCCCCAGTCTTCCCTCCTTCCCTCACATGAGACGATGGTAGTGGTCTTCGTTCTGCTGGGAACCGCAGAACACTTCACACCTGAGCAGCACATCTCACACTTACATATGAGAGTCTTAAATTGAAAACTCCCAAACACACACACACACACACACACACACACACACACACACACACACACACACACACACACACACACACACACACACACACACACACACACACACACACACACACACACACACACAGTGCACTGTAGCAGCTCTCAAGAGAGAAAATAATCACAAAAGCATGAAAACCTCTTGGTGTGCCCATACAGAGGTCACCTTACAGGGAAGATATGTGAAAAACATACTAGCTATCAGTTAGTGTGAGTAAAGATTGAGTCGCCCTCATGGTTCAAAGATGGCTCCCTGAACAGAACGTACTGTATCTATAGACTGGGACACACCCTTTCCTAATTCCTACTCCTCCCAATAATTAAAGCTGACAACGTTTGGCCAACTGGTTTCTTTTCTTTCAATCTTGTTCACTACTTCCTCTTTCTGTAACTCCCTAAATATTTGCTTTGATATCATTCGTAAGGGGAATAGATTTACATACCGGCATCCAGAGCCTGTGTGCCGGGGAAATCTGCATGAACAGACTCTAGGGAACAAAGAGGAAGGGGAGAGGGGAGAGGCAGGTGATTTAAAACACAGCTCGTCATACAAAGGTCTTAATCACGATGATTGTATTGTATTCATATTAATATTCTCTCCATCTGTTCATTATTTAACAGCATGGTTCTGGGCACAACGATGTTCGCCCACCTTTGGTCCAGGATGAAATACAGTTGTATCGGTTGCCAAATAAATTGTGTTTTGGTCATCAGTGTAACCCAGTGGTTCCCAAACTTTTTCAGTCGGGACCCCCTTGGGTATTGGAAATATTTTCGGGACCCCCCAACCCGGTTCCCACCTATATTGGTAGGATTAATTGTATATTGTTGTAAAAACATTACATTTTCTCTGCTAATAATAATAAGATACAAAGATCCAACTATCATTTTATATTTTATTATGGATTACACATGAACAAAAGTGCTTGTAATAGATACTGTGCATTAATTTGGCCTAATTAAAACTGGTTAAAAAAAATGTTTAAAAAGAAAATTTAATTAAAAAATCTTCCCGCGACCCCCCTGCAGTACCTCCGCGACCCACCAGGGGTCGCACCCCACAGTTTGAAAACCACTGGTGTAACCCAAAATATAAATGCTTTGACTCAAGTACTCCTGACTTCTCTCCAAGCGCCACCATCAAGTCCAATTTCTGATTTAAAACTACTGCGGTTTATGACAAGTAACCTTCAGAACTAAAGCCATTCAACCACAATTGTACTTTGTGTTTTGTGCCGATAATCAAATGTTAGCATTCACACTAAGATAGATCGTGACCCTGGTAAACACAACACCTATTGACATGTACGAACTGTCATTATGATTATCTTAGCTAAAGTACAGTCTCTCAGTGTGGCTGTATATTCTCAATCTTTTTTAAATATTTAGGTGATTTTTAGGGAGATGACTATTTTCCCATGCCAAAGGTTTACATAAAGAATCATGTAAAATCCAGAATATTACCAGCATTGACCGTTCAGCATTTAGACACAGAGGCATCTTTGGAATATCACACGTCAGCATTTGGCAAGCTCCTCAGATGGAACACATTCAATGACGCCCGTTTCCTTCCTTCCTTCCTGTCAAGCAGCAATCTTCTAAACAGTGTTGATAATGCAGCAGTCACTCACCCAAGAAAAAAAAGGCACTTTTTTTTAGTAAAAGTGAGAGTTATGGTCATGCCTGGTTTGGAGGTCAGTGAGTTCAGAGGTCAGACCCCTAGACTGCTGTTTGACCATGGAGGAGAGGGGGGGGTTGTAATGTGTTAAATGGGCCTTTGAATCCCTCCGGAGTCATCTCTACACCCAGCTCCCTGCTACAGCCTGCGGAGGATACTGGACCGGTTTCATACACATAATACAGAATCCAAACACTTGAATATTGTATACTTTCGTACTCAAACTGCGCCTATTGAGAGATGGAGAGCGTAAAATGTTGTAAGTAGTAATAATGCAACAGAGGTTAAAATGATCAGCAGAAAAGTGAGATTATCTGTCAACTTAAAGGTCACCGATCATGCTATTTTTAGGCAATAGCATAGGTCTCAGATATATAAAAAAATATAAAAAACATGTCTATGAAGTGTTTTGCTCAAAATATCTAACAGATCACCCATTCTAGCCATGCCTCATATCCCTCTATTTCACTTCCTGTTTCAAAAGTGCTGATTTTGAGGTATAAAGCTTAAAAAAAAAAAAAAGATAAAGAAAAATTCAAAAGGAGGGGTCTGAGCTCATGCGGGACCCGGCAGCTACTGTCTAATCTAAATGCTGCCGTGATGAAACGCCATATCATGGATTATCAACTTTCTGATAGTGCCGTGGGTCCGCATTTCAGATATTACGTCATATCGGACGCAAATCTGGATCAGCTCCGTTGTATTCCCGTTTTTAGAGATTCGGGTACGGAGGAAAAGAGACAGGGTTTTATTTCTGACGCTGCGTGAGTTCCCTGACACACCGGGGACACATATTTATGTATAAAAGACATCAACAAATGCATTTTGCATGATAGGTCCCCTTTAAAGAGCAACAGGGTGTTCAGGGGGTCGATTCTCATGATCACATGACACACCGCTGAGGGGTCAGAGGTTAGGTCACGGGGGTCTTGTAATTAGCCTGTCTACCAACCAACCATGTCTCATAGGAAAGGCACCATTTATGGCATCTCACCCCTGACCTATAGCTCCTAGTCTCTAAAATATCCCCACGAAGTCAGTGGTACACGGAGTACCGGAAAGTGAACTCTCACCCCCGAATAGAAGAGGGTCACAGGGGGAGTAAGCACCAATACCTCAATAGGATCATTCAGTCTACAGTTTCCTGTGTTCACACAAACCTGTGCTAACATAATTACACCTGAAACGATTGGTTGATTCGTTGTTAATTTGATCAACATCTATTTTTTATAATCAATTCATTGTTTCAAGGGCAATTCAGTATTGCTCTCTCAGGACATTGGGGGGAAATATAGACATATTTTAGTGCCTAGTATGGGTCACTTACACTCTTGAGAGTATCTTTCATCAGAAAAACAAACAATAAAACACTACTAATACAACTAAAAACAATCCTTCTGCCTGCTTAATGGCTGTAATTTAATTCCAACCCTGATCTGACAGCAGTTTTCCCTCAAACACATCTGTATGGGGAAAAAGTGGAAGAATATTCCACCTCAGATAAATCATTAGAGGTTGAAAGTGGGTGTGAACGTATTATGTATAGCATGCAGCTGTTTAACAAGTAAAAGCCTGTGCAGAGTGTTCAGCTGGAGTGCTCCATACATCTACTGTTGAAGCCCACGGGGGCAGCGACAGAAGCTTGCTTCAGAAATGTGACCACACTGGTTCTTGTCAGCAGTGCTTCAGAGCGCAAAGCTGGATGCCTATGGAGAGAAAATAGAACACAGCCCTGTATATGCTCGTAGACAACTAACAGAGGCGCATAGAGACAGGAAAACACACACACTCACAAACTAATAAATGTGTTTCTCTACATTTACGTAACTTGGTTGAAAAGTAGAACCTTGACCTCTGAATCATCTTTCAGTGAACACCGGAGCGACAGACCTGCCACCTCCAAGTGCGACTGTGTTCATGTGGGTGTTGGATATCAGTTAATTGCAGGGCATGTTCCCCTTTCTTTGAATATGATGCACACACACTAAGTTAATAATAGGGCTGAACCCTGCCAGACTGGTTCATCTCTGCTTTCTGGAAAACACGCACACTTACTGTAATGGGTCAAAGGAATACACCTTAAGCTTTACCTTTCACCTGAGAGCTTGCTGTCGAGATGCAGTGACAGTTTGGCTCCAAGCCTTACATAATGGCTTGTTTTTTTTTGTTAGTTCATTCTAGAGTTGAACTGAATGTGAAGGTGTGC
Source organism: Gobionotothen gibberifrons (assembly GCA_943591055.1). Taxonomy (NCBI): domain Eukaryota; kingdom Metazoa; phylum Chordata; class Actinopteri; order Perciformes; family Nototheniidae; genus Gobionotothen; species Gobionotothen gibberifrons. The sequence continues at coordinate 355,253 of CALSBZ010042637.1, read as the reverse complement.
TGTGATGGTAAAGGCTGGTTCTGTGGGAATGCTTCTTGTCAATATCTTGAAAAAATGTTTTCTATTAAAAAAAACAAATACTGAGGCACTACCAGAATTAGTTCAACCTTAAAAATGTTTACCTGTGAATTGACTCTGTTGTGGGCAAAATTATGAATCTTACTAAACAGTGTTTATCACATATCTTAGACAATAAAATAGGGATATACTGAATACTCAAAAGTCAGATATTAAATTCACGGATGACCTTTTCACCTGATGTTCTATCAGCTAGATCCAAAATCTTTCCACAAGTAGATGAATCATTTAGCAAAATACGGAGTGAGCTGTATAATTTTAGGCTGGGTGATTCAAAAGTATGCAAAATATGCGTATATTAGCACGGTAATTTCCCCCTTCATCTCAGAGAGTGTGGGGGTCAGGGACCAGCCTCTCTCCATTATCTGTAATGGACAGCAAGGAGAACAAAAAAGAGCTAAATAAAATATAAAAGAGTCACTCTGTTGTGGACAAAATTATAAATCTTACTAAACAGTGTCTATCACATACTTAGACAATAAAATAGGGATATACTGAATACTCAAAAGTCAGATATTAAATTCACGGATGACCTTTTCACCTGATGTCCTATCAGCTACATATTACTAGTCTTAAGTCTTTTTCATTGTATTTTTTTCAATGCTTTTATACCAAGCTGTGTTGGACTCTCCTGCTGTCACGGCTTCTCTCCCTCACTGTCAGCAGCATCGGTAAGTCTCTATTATTCATCACCTTCACTCCCGGGCTATTTATACCAGCTTTTACAGTCAGTCTGTCTTTCCGCTCTGCTGGCTGCATCTGTCTACACTAATACAGCTATTTCACCGTGTATCTGCAGTTTTGGGCAGCCTATGAGTTCTTGGCCTGGAACAAAATCACAGGTGCCTGAAGCAAAGTGGAAAGATATATGCAAACACTCGGGTCCATGCATAAAGGCTAATACATTCCGATACATTATACTAAGACATACTATGTTTTTCTCTGTAAAATGTTAGTTAACATTATAGTGCAATAACCCTTGAAACCATAAATTACCCTGATGAATAACACCTGTGACTTTCAGTGAAAAAAAACTACTGGTGTTAATTTGACAAATCAATAAGTTATGGTTCACTGTTTTTTATTTAGCAATGGCACCGATTGCTGCCTGACTGCCTTTGAATCTGAATTAAGAGCAGATGATTTACTAGAAAGCAGAGAAAGACACATCCTATGTGCTAATAGATTTCCACGTGTATGCGATTATTCCTCTGAGCACTTTCAGAGCTAAACATTTAATATATGAATTTAAACTATACACAACTCAGCAGCTTGCATCTGTATTGCACACTGAGGTATTAAACAAATTGAATGCCCTCCAATATCTCATTTCCCCAGGGAGAAGAGCAGAGAGTGCCAAGTCACTTCACATGGGAGCATCCGCCATTCAGAAGAAAAGTCTTTCAGAGAATGTCATTTCTGCATGCCATGTGCAGGCAATATGTAGGAAGGGATGTGTAGCTGTATGGAGAGGGGGGGGTGTTACTGTGTGTGTGCTGGTCATTGCAAGGCACAGCTGTTCAGTTTAATATCATGGATGTAGACCGAGATTCCAATTTCAAGCCAAAAGGTCTGATCTCAAACTGTTATTTATATTTCAGTAGGCCCTGGCCAGCCTGAGATGTTCCTGAAATGTAATGTTTTTATGTAAGCGCAACAGTAATCAATAATTAAAAAGTAATACTAGTTTCCAGTGCACAGTAGTAACGCCTGGGTGTGCTGTGATGACAAAAAACTATTTCAAAAGCAATAAATGTTTACAGCAACTGGTAGGCATGGCGCACCCCTACAAGGTTAAGGTTAGCAAAATATCCCAAAAATATGTTTCTTTAATCGTGATGGAGAAGAGAGTGTGATCTGTTTATTATGTGATGGTCCATCAGACCTGTTAATATACGTTTTTTCAAAACTAGCATTGCCCTCTAGAGGAGGATGCAGCATAATACAGTCCAGATAAAAGCTCATAATGTTGTTGCTACCAGGAAGTCCCAGAAACTCCCTGCCTCAGAAACTAGGGCTAGACAAGTAACATGCATCTTTAAAAAATCTACTAAAACTTACTTATATTTCATGCCATTTACGTCTTTTTATTTGATTGCCTTTGGAACCGTTTCATTAGGCCAACATGTGCTATCAGGGTACATAACAGAGTTTTGTGTTGGATCTGTATTGAGAAAAATGTGTCTCTCACAACATTTCTAACATTTGTTTCTTACCTGTAGCCCGCCATGTTCTCCTCTGCGCACTGTGCGCAGCATGACGACATCTATCATCGGCGGCCTCACGTGAACTCAGCCATAATCTAATGAAGTGTCAACGGTGTGTCTGTAGAATTGTAAATTAGGCATTGCATTTCAAGCGTTCATTGGCAGCACATGGGACCTCACTTTAAAATGAATTGTGCTTTTCATTGTTCATTAATTTTTACTAGAAATTCAACTACGTGTATCTACCCAAGGGACATCTGTGTATTTTCAATTACTTGCTAGTTAGCCTAATTGAAAAAAGTACCCATCACTCACTGGGGAAGTAGTGCAAACACTGGACACTAATGTTACAATATTTTCCATATGAATAGGCAGGCCTAGTCCAGGTGTATTTACTACACAAAATGAAAGGTAGTTTTAAATAGCAGCTAACCAACACACACAAAAAACGGTGAAGAGCTAGCAGCTAAGTAGGTTTAACAACATGTAGGCCTATACATGTGCAAAAGCTAACACAACTTACCTGAAACAAGTAATCCTCCGGTTTTGAATATTTCTAGCCCGCCCTCTGTATAACATGTCAAGACCGGTGTTAAACCCATTTAATCCTTCTGAGAAACGGGTACTTTACTGAGCTTTGAGGTGGGTCGCACCGACTAAAACCTGCCTCAAGGTTTCTGTCAGATACATGTGCACAGTCCACCAAACATGGCTACATCAAGTACTTCTTCATACCATGCTGCGGGTATGTTTTTAGTGTATGGCAGTGATAATATACAGCTTAAGTTTTGGAAAAGTGCCTTGTAAGCACATTAACTGAAAATGATATATGGTGTTAGGTCAAGACAGGGCTGCAAGATTAAATAATGCATAATATATTGTTTTTTTTTTAGAGTAAATTCACATAAACAAATGCGTGTAATGAAATTACCAAAATCAAATGAAGGCCACATGAATACATTTTCCTATCACTAAAAGGGAGAGACTAAACAATATCAAAAGCTAACCAACAGGTGTAACTGCTAATGGACACCAACGATAATTCAGCTGGGTCAGCCAATCCATTGAGAAAGCATAACATGTCCCAGGGCTAGCTCACTTAAAACGGCACGCCCATGTTTTTATTAATAGTTATACCTTTAATCAACCAGACTGTCAACTTTATAGTTGTTGTACGGACTGTCAAGTATCTACACACATCTCAAACTGGAAGAATTAATATACATGATCCAGATAAACCGACCAACTTTTTAAATATCTTTTTATTACTTGTGCGTTAACAATTCTTTGGGACCACAACTTATGACATATAAACCCATACATACAATTGACATGAGGATGGGACAAGGTTAAGCATGGCTTATCTATTCTCTTGATTGCTCAATAAAATACTGTCACATCGAGTAGCTATGTATGTGTCTTTGTAAGTGCTATGGGAGAAATAGTTTTCAGTGCTGCATGTTTTGGCAAAGTGTTTACTGGGCGATGCCGATGACTCCACAGGCCAGACGTCCACCAGCATTGCCTGTCTTTAGACTCTCATCATTGCCTCCTTTTCCCAGGTCGTCGGCCTTCTCATGGATCTAACGCCAGGACAGAAAGCTCAGTTAGAGAGGTTGTCATTATAAACAATTGAAAACCTAGAAAATTAAATCAAGGTGCCACAACGCTCTCTTCCTCACCACCATGGTTCTGCCAATAATAGAGTATTGGCCAGCAAGAGTGATCATCTTGTCCGTGATGTCGAGCTTTGCAACATTATCAGCTGCAGCAGTCACATTCCCCAGGTCTCCAACATGCCTAAACACAAAATGTTATTACTTTTAAAGTAGGTTCAAGCTTAAAAATATTGACCCTTCAGACAGATCAGTTCATCTCTACCTTTCCTGCTATGACAAGTCAAATAAGAACTGTGACAAAAGGTCTTTGCGTTAAATATCTTTTGTATCCGAAGACCGTTTCATGCATGCTACAAACTACACCTAAGGTTGATAATCTTTGTGCATTTTAAAAAAAGATCACAAATAGATTTATTTTTTCCCCAATGGACTGAACACTAGTTTTATTTTGATAACAGATACAGTGTGATAACGATTTTATATTGTGGCAGTGGGTCTTTTATGCACGTCTTCCTCTCTCCCCTTGAATTTTGTTTGTAAGGTGAAAAAGTGAGACGTAAAGCTATGCATGCTAAGCCGTTCCACTAGTATAAATAGGACAGGGATAAGAAAAAATAATTTATTCATGCTTTGCAGAGTAATTATTCATTTTCTGGGAGAATACAAAAAAAAGAGAATCATCATAATTACCTATTTTCATCAGTAGGACCGGCATGAGTCTTGTTGTGGGGATTGAAGTGAGGGCCTGCACTGATGCACCCTGGTGAAACGGAGAGAAAAAGAGGGGGAAATACAAAACATTAACCACTTCTAATTTGTGTAGGTAAACTATTTACAGTAGTTTACCTGTTGTTGCATTAAGTTGGCAAGACCCGCAACTTCAGAAAACCTACGTATATATAAAATCACCAGATGCTCACCGTTTGTATTGTCTCCAAAAGCATGGACATGGAAACCATGCTCACCAGGAGTAAGGCCTTTGATTTCTCCAGTCAGCTTCACAGGGGCTGAATCATTCTGACAGAGCAGGAGAACAAGATGCATCAGGAGAATACAAACGACACAAAAGAGCCCTCAAATGCTGTCAAAGCCAGGTGGCTAGAAGGATGTTGCATTGAGTGTTTCGCTGATGTCTGTTTCACTGTGCATGTCCATTCTGGCCTGTCCATGAGTCTTTGATATAGACATAATTAACAAAATGTCTGCAGAAGAAGCTCTTTCTTACAGTCAATTGGTGTCATTATGTCTCATAACATCCGGAATATGTAAGATTAAGCACAGGATGGTTTGAGATATGCTATAGTCAGTGCAATCCCCTCCCGTTGTCTTAGAATAACTGTATTCAACTCTTCTACTCTAACCATGGTGGCCAAGCCCTGCTCTGTCAACGAAGGCTGGCAGTGACTCAGCAAAAATGTAATCAACGTTAGTGTACGAACGTTTTCTTAGTAGTTTTAAAATGTGCCATTGATAGTACAGCTTTACGATGCAACTTGGTTTCTACTGCAAACAGAAGTGTGTGTGTAGTTCCGCTAGATAATGACATAAAACTGACAGGGCAAACGTTGGATTTATGCAACAGGCATTGTTAATAAGGTTACATGCGCTGTAGATCATTAACACTACACAGGCCTTAAAACGTTCAAAGGTGGACTTTAATGACATGCTCTTGTGTTTGATGGTTATAAATAACTAGTATTTTCACTTTGTACATGCATAGTTAACACGTGCAGCATACAAATATAAAACGTTACGTTAAAGTAAGAGTTAGTTGTTGTGTGCACCACCTTAACGTTTATGCATTGCGCAGGCTACTGTTGTCTGCATTGAATAAGCGTGCGTAGTTGAGCATGTACAACCGATGCTAAATGAGCGATGGTTTGCTAAATCTAAACAGGTTTGAAGTGTTTTCAGTCAAACGCAGCTAGCTAGCAGTGTCTCTCCTGAAGACAGATGTACAGCATTTGAATGGAGAATTTAGCTAGCTTAGCATTCGCGTGCTTACAAATCCCGTTTTGTTCGACTATCTATAAAAACGTCTTCCCCTTAAAAACCACCTTGCATGGCTTACCTCCTGCTCGAAGAAGACAGTCCCGCTAGCTTCTCCAGCTCCTTTCAACACACACACCGCTTTCATAACCATGTTTGCAGTAGTTTCAAAGGACGCCCAAGTTTCTATTGCTCCTGTTAGCTAAAGACAACCGACTGTTATAGTGCCAATACAGTGCGTCACGGGCGGGCCTAAAATACAGACAGCCAATCAGAGTCGAATACAATTTAAAATACACATTTTGATTGGTCACTGACCAAGGAGCTAGTGTCCAGTGCTACGACCTCTATGGCTACGACACTTGAGCTGCCAATTAAGCAGGTTAACAAAAAATAAACTTTGTCGATATTGAATACTAAGGAGGTTTCATCATGGGGAATGCTAGACATTTTCTAGCAATGTAAGGTTTTACATGGTAGTAAAAACATGTTTCAATATATTTTGCTGCCAAGTAGCCTACTATAAGGACCGGCTAATATTTGCATACTGTTTGGCTACAGTGCATATAGTTGTCAAATATTGAACACAAATATATTCCTTCATCATATCAGATTTCCCCAACCCATAACATTATTTATGCAGTACTATCAATGTTTCATAAAGCTGTGGGGAAAGGCTGACAATTGGCCCATTTGAGGAAGAAAAAAGGTTGCATTGTTTCTGTCACAGAGCATGACTTAACTTTATGCTGGTTAGTACAACACTACATAACTAATGTAAATCCCTAATGGCTGGTCTTTCATTTAAGGATGAACATTTGATGTAAATAAATGTATGGGGTGCAAAGTCTGCTGTCGAACCAGCTTTTGGAATTTGAGACCTAGAGTTAAACAATTATACAATATACTGGAGTGGGGCTTTTAAAAAGATCGTTATGAGTGCTGATAGTTAAGTGTCAGTTAAGCATGGAATATAAATTCAACAAGCACAATTATTTGGTACAAAAATAGTTTATTAAAAACAAATTCCTGGCTGAAATATTGAAGATTTTATGTCCATGTCTTTTGTGTTTTTAACAAATCATATACACAACTCTTAATTGTCAAACCATTAGGAGTTAAAAAAAAAAAAAACGTTAAAGCAAGAGGCCTCAGTTGTTCCTTCCAAATCAATTTGCTTCAAATACAAATAATAAACAACAAATACCATCAAACCTTTGAATCGTCAGTGATACAAGCATATTTACAGCAGTCTTTACAAGCGACATCTTTCATTTCTTCACTTTAGTTTTGCACTCAGCGCCTCCGTGTTATAATTATTTAAGAACAAGAGTCGATCTTAGAGAATGTGAGCTTCATGTTACTTAATTAATATTGGAAAAAGTATGTCTGCAGGGAAACAGACACTGACTTTGAAAGCTGTGTTCATCAAAGACACATCAGAATTCAGTCACAGGGTTACATTTAGTCATTTCTAGGCTAATAATAATGTATAGCCAAGTTTGACTGACATACATAGGACAAATGGAAAACTCTTCCGTCTGATCCAAGAGATTGCCCCCTTCCATACACATGGGGAAATAAAAGAGAACTATTAACTTAAAGCCTATTGAGTCTGTGTTACATAAAATATGTGTATTCCTCAACTGAAAAGTTGTTAAATTTCAGAAAGAAATAATTATGTACACAAATCCTACTTCCTGTAGATTTGAAACACTGTACACTTTACCACAGAAAAATATCTTGTATATTTGATTTTAAAAAGCTCATCTGGGTGCAAGTTAATTTATTTGCAAATGGTCCTCATCCTTATTTTTGCATACCAATATCTAGAGGACCAGACCACTCACACTTTTGAACACAAGGCCCCCTTATAGAAGATCAAATGTCGTTACTACCGAAAAAATGTAATACATCACAACATACCATTCTTTAGTTCAGATATATGGATGGATACATTGATTTGTTGCTCATCATTTTTCTGAAATGCCTCTTGGCCCATCATTCACAATTTCAGTTTTTTCAGAGAAACATTAGGCCACGACTTAAGTCCTCGGTTATGAGCCCCTAAAATGTTTGTCCAATACTTTTGTTACTAAAACAAAAACATTATAAATGCACGCGAAAAGCATTAAAATACTAAAAGTGAAATCTGGATAAGAAAAGCTGGTGTATGTTGGTTCCCTAAATAATATTAGAATGAGATACGAGTTAGGGTAGACTCCCTGATATCAGTCAAATAGGACGACTGAGTTTGATTCCACAGTCCCAAAACTAGTGAGACATATAAAACATATAGAATAATGTTTTGAGAGTGGATTTTTAATGACAATGAGTGTTTGTGAGAAAACGTGTGTTTGGTAGAATGAAAACAATACTCATCTTTATTCTGCCTGAAATAAAGCGTAGTTCAAGTGGTGAAGATTGGCAAAATAATCAAAAGGAAACAATTTGTGTGAACAAAGTACCAAGCCTAATTCTCTGTGTAATTTACTCCAGCATGTATTCCCCAAATACTTCTTTTAGTTCTTCCTTCAAAACACCTACAAGCGACATGATTGGATTTCAAGGCAACAAAAGTTATTTCAAAGCTGTGCCTTACTTACTGAGAAGTCGCAATGAGGAGCCAAGATGAACATTACAAAAATAAGTGGTGCCTATATTATCATACAGCTAGCTGTTTGAGAAGATATTCAGTGTTTGACATGACATCTTGACATTAAAAAATATTTAAAAATGAACATTTTCACCTTATTTCAGGAGTGCTTGCGTTCACACAGAAAAGGCAAGGAAGTAAAAAAGTAAAAATAAATGTGTCATAGAATGAATCTGTTTCTTCTGTCTGCAAAATCGACTCGAGTAAAAACATAAAAGCTCACAAAATGGACAGAGCTAAGTTAATATGCAACCACCCAGTTCATTTGTACAACTTACAGGAAGAAAACAGTTGACAGCCAATATGTTACGACAGCAATTTAACCAAACAAAATGTCATGTGTGTCGAGAAACGGATGCAAAGCTAAACCTGACCATAAAAATCATTTTACACGTGTTTTGTTTTCAAGACGTGTCGCTAACCAGAAACTGACAATTATAAACTGTGACGATCCAGAAGTCTTATGCCAGGATTCAAGACATGGCTTTCGTGGTGAAGACATCTTTAGTGGTTCACAGCAGTCTGACAGTAGCAGAGAGAAGTCTATGATGCAGCTTCCTCTGCCGCTTCTGTGGGCTCACTGGGAGCTGGAGGTGAGGGCTCGAGGGGAACCGGCTCCGCTGCAGCCTTCGTTTCCTCTGAGGACGGAGATACAAGTTCAGATTCGGCCTTTTTTTCAGAAGCGGCAACACTTGGTTCTTTACTGGTCTCCGTGGCAACACTTGGTTCTTTACTGGTCTCCGCGGCAACACTTGGTTCTTTACTGGTCTCCGCGGCAACACTTGGTTCTTTACTGGTCTCCGCGGTAACCACAGGAGTCTCAGGAGGTTCCTCTGTGCTGTGCTCTGAGTTCCTTTGTTTATCCATGTTTTCCAGGTCGGCCAATCGGTCGTCCTTGTCCCACCGGGACCGCCGCCTCGGCCTGTCCCCTTCTTTTCCTTCAGCTGCTCTCCCTCTTTCTACCCTCCCTCTGTCTCCTCCCTCCGCCCTCCCTTTGTCTCCTCCCTCCGCCCTCCCTTTGTCTCCTCCCTCCGCTCTCCCTCTGTCTCCTCCCTCCGCCCTCCCTCTGTCTCCTCCCTCCGCCCTCCCTCTGTCTCCTCCCTCCGCCCTCCCTCGTTCCTTCTCCCCATCTTCCCCCCTCCCTGGCTCCCTGTCTCCATCCAGGCTTTTCTGCTTCTCCCTCCAGTCTCGTCTGTCTCGATCGCGGTCTCTATCACGATCTCTGTCCCTCTCCCACCCCCCTCCCCCTCCTCCTCCTCCGTCTTCCTGCCAGCCTCCGAGCCGGTCCCTTCCTTCCATCCTATCTCCTCCTCCTCCCCCTCCTCCTCTCCCTCCATCACCAAAGGGACGCCTTCCACCTCCAAAACCTCGATCCCTCTCTCTCTCCCTGTCCCGATCCCAGTCCCTCTCTGGCTCTCTGTCCCTGAATCCAGGCCTGTCCCCCCTGAATTGTCTCCCATCCATTTCTTCCGGCCCCTCCATGCCACGAGGTCCCCCTGGTCTAACGAAAGGAGGAGGAGGAGGAGGACCGTGAGGAGGAGGAGGGCCGTGAGGAGGAGGGCCGTGCCCGTGTGGAGGGAAAGGGGGCCTCATATTGGGGGGAAGAAGCATCCCAAAGCCACCTTTAAGGGGAGGGGCGTCAGGGTGCATCATTTGAGGGTGTGGACCTCTAGGCATCATCTGTGGGGGCATATGTGGCATGTTGGGGTGAGGGGGTCGCTGGCCGTGGGGTGGAGGGAACCGCTGCATGTGTGGTGGAGTGGGAACCGGCGGACGCTGCAGTGGCATTATACCGGGCCGTGCGCCGAGCAGACCACCAGAAGGGGGTTGGTGGATTCCTGGAAGAACCCCTGGAGGTCCACCTGATAGGGAAACGATGCAACAAATGTAAATGTTAAATATAAAGGCGGGAGGGAGCGCATGTTAGTTTTAAAATGGGCAGGGCTGAATGAGAGACCCAAATAACTGTGCGTGAACAGCTCTAAGAGAAAGACAGACTGACCCATAGGTCCCATCTGGTTGTTGAAGATGTTGTGACCATCCGGGAATTCGTCGCTGTTCCTGTTGCCCAGACCTGCTGGGTCCATAGAGGGGTCTTCAACTCCACCTTTGGAGTGAGGTGGGAGACCATGGTGAGGCATGGCACCTGGGGGGGGGAAACCTGGGGGAGAAGAGTGGAAGGATTTAGGGTTTAGTTGCTTTACAAACTGTGTTAGAGTCGATCGTAGTTAAACTAAACTGGATGAAAAAGGTTGAATGGTGTGTCTTGTTGAATAGATTTACAAATATTAAAAAAAGGCAGCATCTTGCGCTTGCAATCTAGTCTTAGTATTTTTTGCAGTTTAAAAGTGATCAAAACACACACTAGATATTACGGTGCAATACAACTATTTTTCAATCAGTTTCTTTAAGAGCTCTGTGTGACACCAGAGGACATAGATGAACACATAAGGAGCAGTAGAGTAGTGAATGGTGTGCTTTCAGTACTGACACGCATCATTTGGAGAAACAGCACTGTGGGAGAAAGAGAGAACACTTGAATGAAAAGCCAGTGAGAAATGCTTTGACGACTGTGCTACCTGGAGGCATCTGCATGGGGTTGAAGCCAGGTCGGATGAAGTGAGGCGGGGGGACGCCTGGAGGGAAGGAATGGGGAGGCATGCCTAAGGGCCCAGAAAAACCAGGAGGCTGGAGGGAACCCACGCCAACCACCGGCTGCTGCATTGGAGGAACCTGAGAACAAGGACATGTCAACTGAGGAAGTATTTTGTTACATATCCCTGTGTCGCTCTGGAGAAACACAGGAGCTAAGTAACCACTTGTACTATAAATAGCAGCTTGATATAGAATTTGAAAAGGTGCCTTCATACATTTAAGCTAGGTGCATATTGCAGTTGTTGTTGTTGTTGTTGTTGTTGTTTACCTGAGCATGAGGCGCAGCAGCCACAGGTGGAACTTGTGTTTCCTGAGCCGGCTGTGGCTCTGAACGGCCGTTGTGTGTGACTTCCTCCTGGATGCCAATAGTTTTCCTCGCTTCACTCCACTCTGAAGGACAGACACGATGCACACTGGTCAATGAACCATGACATGAATGTTTAAATAAAGCATCAGTTTAAATGTTTGTTATTCTAGGTATTGTGGTGTTTCCAGATTCAGCAGTAGAGATGATTTTTACTTTTTCCAACCTATTGAGACCTGTTGCCTTTCGCGGAAATGTTCAGTGTAGTACAAGAAGTGTTTGAAATGTTAACAGCGACCCGCTTCACATCAACTCTGCGTGGTTGCAGTTTAATTGTATTTAATGTCATTACGCGTCAAGTGTCTGTCGAGTTTTACCTGGTGATAAGGTGTCCGGATCCAGAATTCCTCCTTCTTTTAGCTCCTCCAACTGAGCCTCTCTGATCTTAGACCACGGTATGTAGGCGACACCCAGCTCCACGTCCCAGTACTGTTTGAAATCCGCCTTTATGCCCTTGTTTAAAGCCCAAGCAATCTGGCAAGAAATAAACAAAACATGACTCAATGAGATCATTCTCAATGTTTTACTGAGCAGTAGTCAGACTCACCTTGATGGTTTTCTGGTTCACTTTATGAGATCCTCTGCTCAGCTTCTGCAGAGCCTTGAAGGCATCTTGTCGATGTATCATAACAATATATGCGCAGCCACGTGGAGGGATCATCTTCAAAAAGGGAGGAGAAGATGACAGGTGAGGGGGGGGGGGAAATCTATTTCTCATCTTTGAATGAAACATTTGTATGGATGCGGTCACATTTGGATCAATGTAACTGATCAAAGTCCACTTACATTGATGGAGTCTATCTGCCCAAACTCCTCCAGTAAACAGGCAACATCTTGCTGTTGTGTTCTCTTGTCCAACTGGCCCACCCACAGAGTTGTACTGCAAACTGAGGAGACACAAAGTAATGTGAACATGGGCTTAAATGTAAATCACTTTCTATCAATATGAACAAAATCACAATATTTGAATAAAACTACCGTAAATTCCGGACTATTAAGCGCACCTGAATATAAGCCGCACCCACTGAATTTTTTTTAAATACGTATTTTGTACATAAATAAGCCGCACATGTCTATAAGCCGCAGGTGCACCTGTGAGACCCGGGGAGAGTCTCCTGTCAGGAGAGAATGAATGTGGAAGAGCGGGACGGTCGGTCACCAATTGTGGGTAGCATGGCTGAGCTTCTCCGGCGTCTCCGGCTTCAGAAGTTGAAAATTGTTCAACTTCTGACGCCGGAGAAGCCGGAGAAGCCAGCGCCAGCCAATCAAATCCCGTTTCTGAAAATCTGACAGCTCAAGTCCTAGCCAATCAAACCGCGTCTAAGCTGGGAGAGATATTCCGCCGTTCATTTCTATATTTCAAAAACAGATGGAGGATAAACTAATTATCGCCGTAGCAAATCACCCGGTTTTGTATGACCAGTCCCTATTAACTTACCGGGATACAACCGGAGGAACCAGGCATGGGGGGAGGTGGCAGAGACAGTGGGTGAAACTGGTAGGCTTTCGCCTGTTTGGGGATTTTATATCCAGTATATCCAAGCATAGCTTGCTAGCTATGTTAACACTACGTAAACGGGGCGGGACATTCATGTGATTGGTTGTTGGTTGCGGGGCTCGAATAAAATCCCCAAGCTTCAGACACGCCCAGCTCCAAGCTTTTTTTGAAGCTGTAGTGTGGACGGACCGTAAGCCGCGATGTTCAAAGCGTGGGGAAAAAGTAGCGGCTTATAGTCCGGAAATTACGGTACTCAAAACGTACCGCACCAACCTGAAATGTCAATATACTTGAACAGATATGAGCAGAAATAGATGATGACTCACTGCTTAGTGTCTCGCCCTTGGGTGGCGGGAGGCCTTTCTGCCGTCGCTCTCTCTCCTTCTCTCTCTCCTTGTGGTCCTGCGAGCGAGCGCGGGGCGAGTGGTGACGCCGGTCTCTGGAGCGCGATCGCCTGTGCCTGGATCTCCGTGTACGGGAATTAGACCGTGACCTCCTCCGCTTTGGAGACCTGGGGGGGGGGGGAAAGTACTGCATCTCATGATGTGTTCACCATAAATAAGCACTGAGCTACTTATCTGCATAAATAGTAAAGAATGAATAGCGAACCCTGAAACGGAAAATCTGTTAAGACACATCACATCCAATTTCAGTTGCTTACCTGGAGCCTGAGTGTGACCGTCGACCATGTCTGCCATCCCTTGAAGATGAACGGTCCAAATCCATTGACACTTCCTATAAAAAAAAGGCATGATTATGATATAATAAAACCTTTTCAACATTCACATTTAGCCGTTTCCCAAAATTCCCAGATTTCAATTATAATGCAAATAAAACGACGTTCTGGAAGTACTTTTTCCAAACTAAATTAACCGCAGATTCAACATGTCTTTGTATATTTGAAAGCCTACCTGTTGATGGGCAGCATTGTGGGGAGGGTATCCCCCGGGGAAGGCTGGAGGCCCAGCAGAACCAGGGGGGGACTGCCCTGGCAAAGCATGCCCCATATGAGGCACCATACCTGGGAAGCTTTGCGCTGGCGGTAAACCGTAGGCCTGGAGCTGGCCATTCGGAGGGAGAGGAACCTGTGAAACACCACTGGAATCAATATTGTGCACGAAAACTGTTTTTCTTTTTAACAAATAGAATGAATTTTGCACAAAAAGTTGCCCTGACTTAATAAATAATATCAGCTATTTAAAAGGTAGTGCATAATATGGTTGTAGCAAAAGCTTACATTGATGTAGTGATAGGAAACTTATATTTGGTGGCATTTAAAAGTTTTAAAGGAGGGGTAGGTAAGTTTGAGAAACCAGCTCGAGTGCACAAAAACTCCAAAGTACACAACCGAAAAGAATCCGCCCCTTCCTTCAGACTTCCTACAGAGCACCTCCTCCAACACACATGAACGCGCACATGACCTCAGTGAAGACTTGAAAACATCATGGCTCAATCAGATGTAAGAAAACAACACCCAAGATCATGATAATGAATGTAAAACAAATGTATAACACAGTTATTGTCAGTGCTTATATTTTTGAAGCTAGCATGTTTGTTTTGTGAAAATGTATTACAAATGTTACGTCTGGCTAGCTGGCGAGAGCAGGCTGCGGTAACGTTACATATCAGCTCGATGTGCTCGATAAGTAGTCGCCATCGTTGAAAAGCAACTCCGATATTGACTCTGGTTTGACTTCTCCTAGTTTCCACTTTCTTTTTCTTCATAATTTGCTCCATTACAGTTTTTCTTTTGCGACCGGTAGACGATGTTGAAGCAAACTCTGCCATGGCGAATGTGTCCTGCAGCGGCAGCTGCTGGCGATTGAGCAACAGCTGCCCGGAGACGGGAAACACGCCCAATGACGGCACGCGCAATGACTGCACGAGTGTGTGTGTGCACGAGATTGAAGGCTGACAGACAGGTTGGCTAACCAGTTATTTTAGCTGGCCCGGTTAAAATAATTGGTCGTAGTTTTTACAGTATTACGGCTTCCACAGATGACATTTTGACATGGATTTTTTTCAAAGCACTTAGAATATGCATTGCTATCAGGATATTAAGAGCATTCCATGGAATATAACAAAAAGTGTATCTCGAGCCGGTTTCTCAAACTTACCTACCCCTCCTTTAAGTAAAGTTGGGTAATAAAGAACACAATGATCAAATAATTCAATGGCTGGACTGATCAGGAACGATGCATTATTTTAAAATCAGAGATGTTATGACATTACCTGTTGTGAGACGTCTTGCAACATGTTGAGCATCGGCGGTTTAAAGTGCTCCATGTGCTGTGGGAAGCCTGGAGGGTTCTGCATGCTGTGAGGACACATAATATTTCATTAGCCTTACAGCTTTCAGTTCCAAAAATCAATCAGAGCTTTCCGCTGCTTAGCTTTGCAGAGCTGCCTATATTATGAGTAGTGTCGCTTACAAGGAGGGCTGTGTTGACATTTCATCCTTCTTCGCCTCTTCTCCAAAGTCTGGTTCATCATCATAGTCAAAGCGGTCCAGCAATTTCTAAGAGAGAGAAAGGTAATGGTTGTAAACAGTGCACAAAGTATGATGTATTTAACATAGTGATTTAATTAATCATACTCCAAACATTGTCCAAGTGTCTAAACAATACAGTTCAGAGTACATTTAGCTGTTGATGACAAATGAATATAAATAAACAAACTGCTACCTTGTCAAAGGCTGCCTTCTGCTGGGCGGTTTGGGTGGGCTGCGGGGGTTGCAGGGGGGCCATGCCCAGGCCAGTGGTGATGTGTTGGGCCTGCGTTTGAATGGTATGGACAGACGTGTTTGTTTCAGGCTTCACTGGCTGCTGCTGGAAGGTCTGGAGCATCTGTTGAAGCTAAAGTAAGAATGGAAGAAGAGTTATTAGTGACGGTGTAAGAGATGTGCAAGCAATGAAGTTCCAAGCACTGTGACGGTGGTCAAAGCTTATAAGAGTCGGCACTGGTACGCACACTCACCTGCTGACCCTGTGTGGACTGGAAGAGCTGAGCCACGGCAGCAAAGGCGTCAGAGTTTTGCAGCTGAGAAGTGGATGTCATGGTGGAGTTTGCTGTTACCGCAGTAACTGGCTCTTTGGCTGGAGATGGGGAAAAACCTGAGGGCAAGAAACAACATATTGATACTGAAGTATAGCGATATTAAAAAAATGTATGCATGATGAAATATAAAACGTACACATTTACACATTTCTTTACTAAGCCAGCAGGGTATTTTATTAGTGAATGCAACAACTCAGAAACAGTGAACTTGTGATTATAAAACTGGTTCAATCAAATAAATAAATATCATTCATTTACACTTATCACCACTGCCACATGTTTACAAGCACACAAATTACCTGGGTCATCGGAGGCTGCTAAGAGTGCAGCAGCACTGCAAGAGCCAGCTGCCATGTCCAGGAGAGGCTGAATAATCTCAATCTTGAACACTCCATTTTTCTGCCACAGGTTCAACACCCGTATGATTTTACTCTATAAAGAAAAATAGAAAAAAATAACAGAAAGCTCAGGATTTGTCATTAGAAGGAAGCAAGACCTTTCAATCCTTTCAGGCAGTCAATATTCACACTTAGATTTTTCACCAACTCTTTCTTTTCTTACCCTGTCCCCTTCTGGGCATAGGCAGAGGTTCTCAAAGGTTCCCGTTATGTTTTTGGTGAACCTTGGGCCAAACACGTCCTTGTCTGATCCAAACTGGTGTCTGGACTGTCTAACAATGGAATCCACCACATAAAGCCCCGCTATCTTGTACTCAGTCTTACACTGGAGAGAGGAGAAAAAGAAAAACAGATGTAGTTTATTCATGTTTGGTGAGGTGAAAATGGAAAGTAACTGATTGAGGTCTTACCTTTTTGATGAACTTTTCCACAATTTGGACCACATGTTTGTAGAGCTGAGAAACAGAGAAGCAGGTGAGTATGTTATCAACCACGTAGGCAATTTTTCTAATAAATGAGTAATTTTCAAAACAAGAAATGCCAAGTCCATTCTTACCTTCATAGCTTTGATGGCCGATTTTGTGATGGAGATCATCTTTGCCCGAGAGATTGGGGGCTTGGTGTCAATCAATGAGAATAACTACAGACAGAGGAGATGATAAGATCAGTGAGATGGGAAGGGTGATAAAACAGGAAGAAAAAAACACTGAGAGAACATGGCTTAAGAAACTAGTTGCAGATTTAAACCTGACATTACAACCTTCAAGTAATACATATCGCAATTTGAACAGGCATATAACCAGTTAGTAATTGCATATTGGATTACTGATCTGTTATTGTCGGCCACTATTTTTGCTTGTGCCATGGTTGATTTTTTTTCTGATGTAGCTATGGTGATGAAAACCTTGGTGTAACATTGCAGTGTGCTTCAAACTAATTTAATCTTCCCTCCTTTCTATCGTTCACCATTTTTAATGATATCTCTTCGCTGGCCTGGGAGCGCCTTGGGATCCCCCAGTCAGAGCTGGTTGATGTGGCCAGGGGAAAGAAAGTTTGGGGCTCTCGGCTGGAACTGCCGCGACCCGACCACGAATAAGCGGGAGAAGATGGATGGATGGACCATTTTTAATTTTCCATCGGCTACACAACATGGACACATGAAGACCTGCCACTCTGCAATGTGGTTTTGTAAAGTATAAAATACTCCACGGGGCTGAGGGGACCATGATACATGTTGACTTTTCTGAAGTGATAAGGGAGGTCCAATGACAAGATACCGCACTGCTATAGTATGTTGCGATGAAAATAAGAACAAACTAGAGCTGTGTGGCAACACCTTCTTAGCTGTGTGGTGGAATAGGGACTGTTTCTTGTTCTGAGCTTACCTAAATGGTCCTGTGCATTAGATACATACATTTTTGACATCACTGAATTAAATGTTTGCTAATTTAACAGGTAAATGAAGCAGGCACTGACACATTCCTCATGTGTATACTAGTCTATCTAACAGTGCTCTACACTCACATAAGAGAGGAAGGAGCTTATCACCTACTTTCTCTAGCATAAACTGATATTGAAAGTGCAAGAAATGAACCACCAGACAAATAAGGTGTTATAAAGATTTTGTGCAAAATAACAAATATGAAGTGTAGATAGTGTAGCCCAGCCACATACATAATTTCATCCGTAGGTTAAAATGCCATCAAAAGAAACGACAGGAGCCAAAAACACTGAAAGATTATTTAACCTGCCTTTTTGACTGGACTTTTAACCCCATTACCCACCAGTCCTCGGGCCTAAGAGAAACTTAGCCTGGCATCTTCTAAACACACTGAAGCGGTAATGCATATTTTGTTTGTAGCTTGCAGCATGACAATAACATTAGTGTAGTCCATTTGCCCGTAGCATTGTTTCCAACAACAATGTTAATAGCCATGCTCCCACAAGCTAACGTTGGTATTACCGAACTTTGTGCAAGGTTACTACTTGAACCACTTGCTATCGTTGCGTTAGCTTGCAAGTTAGCTCAACACTATCATATGTTTTAATTTCAACATAACTTGCGCCACAAAACTCATGCTACCTCAGTAGCAAAATGCTAAGCTAGGTACGGTGCACAAGTCCAGCTAGCTAGCCGAGCGGCCCAGTGGTCAGTGCTGCTCGGCTAGCTCAGAGCAACACAGCACCATGACCAGCCAGACTCGGTAACTTCTGGGTCTCTGTGGTCCCTGGAGGAAGCTTACCTCATGGTTAAAGGCGTTGACGGCATCCATGATTGCCCGAGACTCGCAGCCTTCCCCTTAACTCCCGTTTCCCTGCTTACAGTGATGTTTATTAAAGGAAGGGTCGGTACAACATGTCCGCTCCCGGTAGCTAACGACAGTTAGCCTAGCATAGGTAGCTTTCGGGTCGGCGGGCACGGCAAAGCATGATGGGATCCAGTTGTGTTGTTTAAGGTTTTGTCCTCTAGTTGGCGCAGTGGTTTCAAGGCTGAAAACGTGCAGTTGTTTTCCATGGACTGTAAATAATGGCCTTTTAGATATGTGTGATTTTAGCCACCACATCCTTCAAGACTTGTTATACTTTAATTCCCAGTGCATTGCATATTATGTTCTCTGTGCATTAGCCTACTATTTTTTATAAACAAAGCAGACTTCATGCAATCTTATATTTTACCCACTTCCAGATATCAATCAATAGTACTGCAATACCTAGTATTCATATTACCATCAAGTCAACTTGAAAAACCATGTCAAAGTTAGAGTATTAGGTAAATTATCCTTTGGTGTGATGCAAGTGTGAACCATTACAATTATAGGTGCAACATTTCCAAATCAACTCTTCTAAAAGTACTTTTAAAAAAAAAGTATTTCCACATCTTGAATCAACTCAGAATACAACTCGTTTTCAAGTCATATGTAAACTATAGAAATAATGAAAATAAAGAATGAAAGCATTCAACAGGACTGCAGGCTCTCTCAAGTCTTAGTCGAATTTACTTTATTTATTGTAGTACAACGTGACTCCAGTAGATGGTGGTATACTCATACTTTTGGTTTCATGTCTGGTTGTCTGGTTTGCTGTCTAGAAAGCATGGTCCAGTAGTTAAGTCAAACTGTACTGGGTACACATGTATTCTTCCCAATCTCTATTGGATTTAATTGTACGGTGTGTTGTTTTTTTGCACAGCTCCTGTAGGAAAACAAATAACATAGGCTAATTATATTAGGTCAGATTAAAATTATCTGAAGCCTAATACAGACCAAAAAAATCAATCTGTTGCCCCTCCCTGCAGGTGTTCTCCTCTGAGTGATAACCACCATGTTAATTAGGCCAGTGAACACCTCAATGAACGAATGGAAAATTCTTCTTTGTCTGCCCTGTTGTAGTGGAGCAACACATGTTAGCAGAACATCAACACTCCAACAGATAAACAATGAAACAGGTCAATAGCAATTATTGGACACCATTATTATATTATAGTTATTATTATATTTGTTTGTATTAATGTTGTTATTATTATTATGAATTGTCAATATTTGCCACAAGATGATATGACATTGTGATCCATGTTATTAAGGGGTGCGTAATTCACAGCACATGGTGTGAACATTTGTACCCTTTACGCACAATTCTATCAAAAATAAAACCTGACAATAGATCGACAACTACGACATAGACAGACATAAATCATGTTTCAGGAAATACAACAAAAAAAATCGTAACATTTTTAGTCACAGTGTTGTTGTGTCTCTTTTCCTCCAACAATATCTTTGTTCATCGCTGTGTACAATCTGAGCGCAACATGCGGCGCGGTGGTACCGGGTGGAGTCATCCCCCTTGTTCTCACATGTGCTCCGCCCGTGTGCGCTGATTGGATTGCAATGTACCCCGGCTACCACCACTGTATGAGGGGCTGTGTGTGTTTTTTCTCACCCGTAAGAAACGCCCACCCATATGACCGGTAAAGTCAGTTCAAACTGAAAACACGCTGCCTGCACTCAGACTATCCAGGAGACGTATGGAGTAGGGACGATATACCTCTGACTGAGCTACAGCATTTTTTTTAAAACCCTATTAGAATTTAAGTCAGGTTGCGTCATTTAAATATCTTTCCATGAATGAATCTGACATTCTTCTGTGTCATTTCAATCCTATACATTTATCAAGACCTGTATTGGAATCTGCTGAGTGCGCTCACTGGATGCTTTGGGCGAACAGGTGGCGCATCTCCGGTTCCCTTAATTTGTTATTAGGGGCAAGACGCAGACAGACCGGACTTTACGCACTTTGCCGGACGTTAAGCATTTAATACCCGCCTCTAAGGTGGGAGAGGGGCACGCTGCGTACTTTTAACATTTGATAAGAGAGCTGTGATGCCGGTTGCAGACGGCGCCATGGTAGTAGACAACAGCCACGGGTTATATGAGGGAAATACCCCAAATAGTGCCGGGAATGAGAACATCCTCCCGGCCTCATGCAGTCCTGCGGCGGAGATCCTGAAGAACTTCTATCACACCAAACGGGTCGGGAACTATCTGATCGGGAGGAAGCTGGGAGAAGGGTCCTTCGCCAAAGTGAGAGAAGGTCTCCATGCCATGACTGGGGAAAAGGTAAGATTGTGGGGTCACTAAGTCTAAATGCAACATGGTTTGGTTAAATGAGTTGTTGCTAGTGCATGTTGTCGTTCTTGATTTAACAATGTATGTATTATATTATATGTATTTTGATCCTATCACATGCCACACAATTCAAGTTAAATGTTATACTCCTGACTTCTTGAGCTTGAAAAAAAGAACTCTTGTGAATTAATTAACTTTTTTCTTTTGGAAAACTAGTTTTTTCTGACTGTTATAGCCAATTTATTTGTTGATTATGGGTGGCATGCAGCATGGTGCCTTTTGGTGTTTCACATTTCCATCAGTGGACAGTGCCTGCTGTCTATTGACTCATACGTGCCTGTCAATCCAAGAAAAAACCCTCACCTGTTTACATTGACAGTTTAGCCATACATTTGTTTGCAATGTATTCCTAATAGACTTCTTGGAGAAAGTGTTGTTTGCAATGGAAGGCTTTGTTAATGAGCTCATGCAGCACCACCAGCTGCTGAACTCACCATATGCCCAGCAGGGTTTGTTTTCTAGCCAAGCTCCTGTGACAATATTTACTTTTTGTGTGTATGGGAGAGACAGGAGGAGCTGCCTGTGATTTCCTTACATGTGTTGGTACCTAGCTGTGCGGTCTGTGGCTTTTTCCTGAACCTTCCTTTGTCTGCTGGTGGTGGTGAGCTCACCACTGTGGGCGCGCGCTAGCCTGTGATAGGAACAGAGAGGGAAATTGGCCGACCTATGGGAGAGCAGAGCTGCTACTTGCATATGAAATCATGTCGTTGATAAATGGCCTTCAGCCTCATTAGGATTCTGCCAGCGCAGGGCTTTGATATGGACCACCATTGGCCACTGGTCGCCTTTGTCTCCTCAGGCTGTTTTTGAGGGGCAGCCAGAGCATTTGCATATTGGAAAACAAGTATCCCCTTTTTCCTCATGTGTCCTTACATGTAGACCTATATGTCTGTTTGTATATATGTACAACAAAATATAGGCCTCTGAATATATTTAGCATATTAGACATTATCTTATCCTGTGGCCCACCTCCTCCTCCCTTCCCGTTTGCTGTGAGGAGAAAGAAAGCGCTCCTCTCCTCTTCCCTCCCTTTGTTGAGGATGATGCAAACACTGGCAATCACACAACCAAGCAGAGCACATGGTCTCTCTCTCTTTACACTCTCTCTCTCTCTCATTCAGGGTCAGGCTCTTGGAGGGGGGCGAGGGGAAGTGAGTTTATTCAAGCACACATGTAGTAAGGGGAAAAGAAAATACAGTAAAGGGCCCTTTTTTTTTAGCATCCCTAGAAAGCCAGTGAGGATGCGGGGATGAGAGAGGGTCTGTGTTTTCAGGCAGGGGGGGTTTGAAAGGTGAGGGATGGGGATGTCATGGTCAGGGGGCTTGGGAGGTCACATGCACATGTTTTTTATGTCTGTAACCCACTTTCCCCTCTATACCACCCCACCTCCCCCGTTTCTGTCTGAGGGGCGCCTGATAAACAACTGAGTCCCCAGTAGCCCCCCGGCTGGGCACACCCCTCCCCCTCTATATCCCCAACCTCCCCCTCTTCACATATAGACTAACCTACTGTAAATACAGTGCCCCATCCCCCCCTCCCCTACACACCCCACACCCCTTCTCTCATCCACGCTGCTTGGCGTAAACATGGGCTATACAGTATATTACTGTATTGTGACAGTTCAACACACACACACACACACACACACACACACACGTATATATATACGGCCAGGTTTAATGAGCAGTTGTAAAAAGGTTTTCAGAGGTGAATCAATTATCAGAGATGAAAGGACGAAGGTATAAAAGAAAGACAAGCTGAAGGACAGAAGAAAGAGGGGACATACACACAGCCACTTTGGCCCTCACCATTTCATTAATGGATATGGTGATTAGCTTCACCGGCGGTCATGCCTTTCCATGTCTGTAGGCTCTCCTTGAGATGATTTGCAGTGTATGGTAGCTATGCTCTTGAACTCAGTCTAGACAGGATACAAGGAGACACACGGGCAGAGGATGAAATATAGGAGATGGGTATGTTATTGAATGTAATCAGCCACAAAGGGACGTGTTTGTCATAAACGACATGTTCTCCGAGTTTTATGAGGAGTCTGAAGGTGTTCCTCCAATGAGACAACAAGGGCAGAGAAACATAGAGTGAAGTCCTTGGGATGAATAATTGAGGAAAGAAAACTAAACACATATGCCCAGAAATCTTTACTTCACATCCTATTGAATCTGTGCCATTGAGCCGTTCTATATCGTGTCCTTTTTTACATTTGTGTGTTTTAAGCTGCAACTAAACTCCGGGGCAAATGGGGAAATATCATCTGTCCATTTGGCCTTAGCGCCTTCTCAACAGATAGGGTAACATTTGTTTTTCCCTCGGTTTATGATGGTTCAGTTACCCCTCCAACACACACACACACACATACCTCCCCTTCTGCTGCCGCCTCAGGGCCCTATAGCGCCTGGGTTGCCCCACATTGGGAGCAGCTGTGAGGGAGAGGTCAGTGTCGAGTAATATAGTCCGCAGTGGAGACTGAGAAGCTTGTCACCTGTTACTCTCTTTGAAACCTCTTCGAAAGCACAGCAGTGAACAAGTGCTTCATTCTCCATGGGTATTATTCACAATATCATGTGGCAGTGCGTTCCTCATCTAATAGCTTGTTCCTCTCCTGTCGCATTTTCCTCCAGGTGGCGGTGAAGGTGATTGACAAACGGAAGGCCAAGAAGGACTCATATGTGACCAAGAACCTGCGGAGGGAGGGCCACATCCAGCAGATGATCCGTCACCCCAACATCACGCAGCTGCTGGACATCCTGGAGACGGAGAACAGCTACTACCTGGTGATGGAGCTGTGTCCCGGCGGGAACCTCATGAACCTCATCTATGATAAGAAGCGCCTGGATGAGAGGGAGACTCAGAAATACATCCGTCAGTTGGTGCTGGCCGTTGAGCACCTGCACAGGGCGGGTGTAGTGCACAGGTAAATAGACACTTCAAATAATGAGCTATACACACATTGCTCTTCAAAGATAGAGCAGAATATACATGTCTTTAGAAATATTGGCAGTGCCGTCCAAAGGGCTTTGTGCTATATGTGGGTTGAAGCTGAATTTAATGATCCTCTTTCTCAAAGTGTATGTGAAGTCCGTATTGTGCACTACTGTTAATCCACGAATAACCATATATTTGCCATGCTTTAAGAGGTTTTAAAGAAAGCGGCTAAGCATTTCTTAAAAACTAAATACGATTTTTAACAAGAGCTGAATTTCCATGCACTGTGCAGGGATAATTCCAGTGCCTTTCTCCTACAAAATATGGTTACCTCTTGTGATGAAATGTTTGATTATATTTAGGGCGGGAAAAAAACATAAACTGCATCAGAATGAAATTCCAGATACACAATACACAAAGCTCTTCCCAGGAAAATTCAATTATTTGTCTGGGACTCTGGGAACTAAATGTCTATCGTGGTGAGAAGACCCATGTAGATAACTGTATAACAGGATTTATAAGGAGGGATCTGAAGGCACACAATAGACCCCGAAAATCACCCAGCGTGACCCACATTGAAACGGGGGGTGTTGACCTCCCCTACTGCTTGTGCATTGTGTGATGATGTGTGGCTTAGATAAGTGTTAACACTGAATCTTTGTTTTACAGGGATCTGAAGATAGAAAACCTCCTGTTGGATGAGCAGGACAATATAAAGCTCATAGGTAATTCAAACACTAACATTTACAGACACAAACTCACCTCAAAACTCTCTTTCTATTAAGAATACATTCAATACATTCCTTTATAAATACATTTCCCATAGCAAAGAACACAAACAATATTAAAACAGCTAATGCAAAAAGAAGGCCTTTGATTTCAGTTACTTTGCAAAATAAAAATATTTTCTTAGACTGAGCCTGACATCCCACGTGTTAAAGAGCCAAGAGCATGCCCAGGTAAAAAAATAGTATACTTTAGTGTATTAGAAATATAATGTAAGTATACAAAAGTGTATACAAGTATACTTCTACTTGTTGTGCTTAATTGAAAGTATGTTTAAAATGTACTTTTAAAAAGTATAATTCAAAATAAATGTAATTTAGTTCAATTTTAATGTACTAAATATAAATATACTATTTCTGAAATACTTAAAGTGGTATTTCAGTGTGCTTATTAAAGTATACTTGAAACTAAGTGTATTGTGAATTGCAAGTAAGTACACTTTCGCTACTACGTACTACATCGCAAATACTTATAGTAGTCATTAAGTATACTTATCGAAAGTACAATTCTTTTTTTACTATTTTGTAATACCCTATTAGCATGCTTTATTAACGAGTACTTAAATACACTTCATTAGTCACCTCAAAACTGTCTATTACAAAGAAATACAATTTATTTTCTGTATTTTCTTAGACTGAGCCTGACATCCCACATGTTAAAGAGCCAAGAGCAATTACACATCCTACCTTCCTACATCCTTAAATGCCTTACGAGCTCTCACCATAGTGCTAATCTGCTTCTATTTGTGTGTGTAACGCTTTGAAAGGGGCGACATGTTTAACAAGTGGCCTGAAAAGACGGTAATAAAACCCAGAAATAACACCCCCCCCCCCCCCCCCCCCACCTCTTCTGTCCTTCAGATTTTGGCCTCAGTAACTGCGCAGGCATCCTGGGATACTCAGACCCCTTCAGCACGCAGTGTGGAAGTCCCGCCTACGCCGCCCCCGAGCTGCTCTCCAGGAAGAAGTACGGGCCCAAAGTGGATGTCTGGTCCATGTGAGTGTCTACTTCTTTCTTATAGAATGTATGTCGGTAAATATCAGTGTATTTAAATATATCTATTTCACATGCATTCCGAGCTGAAGTGTGTATTTTTGATCTTCCAGTGGTGTGAACATGTACGCCATGCTGACTGGGAATCTGCCGTTCACCGTGGAGCCCTTCAGTCTCCGAGCCCTGCACCAGAAGATGGTGGACAAGGAGATGAACCCTCTACCTCCCTCACTTTGCACAGGTACAAACTCAACACATTAATGCACAACTGTTTAATAAATACCCAACAGAAAAGCCGTTCCTAAAGTCAAGAAAGAATGTATCAATCAACAAACTCATACCCTATAAATCACTTCACGGCACTGCAATTCCCCCCCAGGGTAAAACTGACATGAGCGTGCTGACAAATAGATTAGACCTTCTCAGGTGATGTTTGACGTGACGGGAATGAATGTTGTCGGTCCGGTGTCAGGGTGCCAAGAGAAGGAAAATAGGTCATGATGAAATGTTTTGATAATAAGATGCTGGAATTAAATGGAGGTAATCTTTTGTTGTGAGTCTGTGGTTTGGATTTCCAAAATGCCTTAATGAAATCTCTCTGGCATAACATTTTGTTTTGGTCACTCAAGTCAAAAAACTAATTACAAAACTAAAGAAGTAGAGAGAGAACTATGCAATCAGATACGTCTTAAATCAATAAAGGTCACTCTTCTTCTAAGTTAGACTCCTTGATTAGGACTCTATTACATTTGTTTGATATCCTCTTAAGAGAAATGCAGCCGTACTTAGAAGTAAGCACTAAAAAAGTTAGAGGAAAAAAGCCCTCGATGAGTGAAGGGGTGCAAATGCGCATATAAATCAAACTGGAACTGATTCCCCAATGACAAGCATTTCTAAAGAATGAACCTGTCAACTACGGCAGAATCCTTCCAGTCAATAATTTAACGCAATGGAAAATCTGAATGGAATTTCTGTATTGTTGGAATTAAAGAACATCGGTGGTAAGTAAAGAAAACATCAGGTGAACCGTAATTGTGTTCGATAATAATTAGAAACAGGTTTCAACTAACCGGGTTCCTGTTAAGTAACGTGCGCTGCATGAAAAGGATACATCGATAATATTATTTGCCCCAGAGGTCCTTGGCAGAGTTCTAGTGAACCGTAATTATGTAAGTTCATAATTAGAAACAGGTTTTACCCAACCGGTTCCTGTCAAGTCACTGACGCATGAACAGTATGTATAATTACATGTACTATTATTGTTATTTGCCTCAGGGTGACCTGTCAGAATTCCTGAGATTGCACGGCACAATTCCTCCTAATCTTCCATTGAAGCCATTATACATTTTGTAGAATTAGAATATGTTTAATCAGCCATATTGAAACTAATTATTCCTACTGAGCTTTAACTAATATTCTGTAAAGCAAGGAAATAAAGGAAACATTTTCGCAGAGGAACAAAGGTGTGTTAAAGCATCGCTGGAAATAGTGGCGCTCACCACAATTTCTGCTTGCGTCACGAGTCTCACTCTAATACCAATAACAGATGACTTAACCAGGTTATGTAACTTATCATTAAGAACCCAATGACAAGGATGTGTCATCTTATCCGTCTTATATTATGAAAGCGGATAAGGAGGATGAATGCCAAGTTTATGCGTCACATTGCTGAAGAGAAATATGTAATGCAAAAATAAGTTTCAGTATTGACAACACTTTCCTCTTTGTACAACAAGTTGAGGAAGCTTATGAATATGTATTCTCCCTCTTTCTGTCTTAGCTGCCATCTGTCTTCTGAAGAAGCTTCTTGAACCAGATCCAAACAAGCGTCCCAACATCCATCAAGTGATGGCAGATTCTTGGCTACAGCTGGCTAACAAGAACACAGGCACACCGTATCTCAACAGGTAGGCTCACACACACTTAGAATTTGTATTTAGCTTATGTCATCTGTTTAAGCATGCATAGAGAAACCTTTTTGCCTTCAATTTTAATCACAAGGCATTAACTTTCTCTCTCTTCTGTATCCAGGATCCACATTGAAGAGATAAACCACACAGTGTTGCTACATATGACGGAGAAGATGAACTACAAACACAGTGAGGTTCTGAGTGCCGTCCTCACCAACCGCGCTTGCCACACTCTGGCTGTCTACTTCCTCCTCAACAAGAAAATGAAGAGACTCTCTAAAAAATACAGGGTAAGGAGATCCTTGCTAACATCTGTCGAAAGTCTTTCTAATAACAGGGTGTTAAGGAAACATTGTTCAATATTTAAAACACGTGCCAAGTTAGTAAAAGAACAGGTTTTTCATAATTTGTGGTTTTGCCTTGTCTGTTTAGGAGATGCAGTTCCAAGAAAAGAAGAAAGGAGAAAAGCAGAAAAACGAATACTTCCAGACCCAGTGGAGGAAGCACGTCGACAAGCTCACCATCCCCCCCAAGCAGACGCCCGTTTACCTGGCTGTCGCAAAGGGGCAAAGCAAGGAGAAAAAGCACAGAACAGGTGAGGGGTGAAATAAAGATAATAAGATACAGTATATGTGTTCCAAAAGTTTACCTTTATTTATACAGGGTACGTTGACTGAGCATGCATGTTCTTCACATTTATGTAGTTACCAGTTCGTCTGTCCGATCCTCAATCCATCCATCCATCCATCCATCCACTCCTTCATCCGTCCATCCATTCCTTCATCCATCCATCCGTCCATCCATTCCTTCATCCATCCACCCATCCATCCATCCTTCCAAACTTCCAACTACCCACCCATAAGAAGAAACATCCTGGTTGCCATTCAATCGTAGGCCAAACACAAAACTTTGTATAATTGAATAGAACAGAAGTAAAGATATTCTAAGGAATTACTCTGAATTTAATCTAGCAACACAGCAGCATAGTCAAATTCATATTTCGTAAAAGACTGGGCCTGTGATTTTCAACAAATAATGATAGGTGGTCCTTAACACTACTTGTAGAAGTTATAATGAAAACGGGGGGCAAAGCTCGAGCCTAAGCTCATTTTCCTATAAGAGGTACTGCCATGCCATTTTATAATATGTTTCTCAATGCTCTTAATGTCTTTCATTTTTGTAAAGCACTTGGAATTGCCTTGTGTTGAAAGGTGCTGTATGAATAAACTTGCCTTGCCTTACTGTAAAGAAAAAGGCATAGGCTGTTCCAGATACAGCATGTAAGCCGGTCTTCACACGGATGAAATCTGTACTGAATGTTCTGTACCTTTTACACCTGCTTGTTACATACTCACAGATGACGTAGAATGTAGACATGCAGGGGCTCGGCTGAAAGTACATGCCGTTCTCATACCCTTATCACTTGTACATGCAGTGAAACAAATTCAAATATGTGAGTGAAAGTATTCCAAAAATTAAATTGCTTCTCATTTCCTCCTCAGGTATATTGCGTGCCTTAATTGGTGGCCATCGTAATTCACCTCTGGCCCCACCCGGAACAGTCGCCTCTTCCTCCATGGAATATCTCGAGATCCAACCTCTCTTTTCCAACACCCCTAAGCAACGGAGGCGCTTGGCCACCCTTCCACAAGTCAATACGAGCCCCGAACACAACATCCCCGCCCCGCCGGCACCGTCACCGATCGGCATGCATTCCTTTGGCTCGCTCTCCAAAGCCGAGCAAATTGAAGACACCCCCAGCTCGCCCTGGTACAAGCTGACCAACGGGACCCTCTCCCCGCCCCGCCACGTCTCTGCCTTCCAGCCCGATTCCTCCTATTTGAAGAAGGCCACGATCCCGAGTCCTCCCGTCCTAATTGTCAACCCACTGCCCAAGAAGAGCATCTCGTCAGATTGGGGCGCATCTTCCGACACCAGTGGCAGCCCGCCCAGCACCATAGGGAGCCCCCCAGGGAGCTCGGCATTCAGCCCTCCGAAGTCCGCCTTCAGTGCCCTCAACCCCACCTCAGCATTCAGTCCTCCGTCCAACAACAGCAGCAGCAGCGATCCAGACAGCCCGACGCACCGCAGCAAGTTCCCCTCCATGGGAATCGGACAGATCCTAAAGAAGAAAGTCCAACTGCAGCCGTTCTCCTTCCGGCCAGAACAAGTGGTTGAGGAAGTGGTGTCCCCCCCTCCTTACCCCATGCAGACTCTCCTCTGTGCTTCAGGTGCACTTAAGACCCTTTGCTGAGGGGTACATGGCAAGAATAAACACTAAAGTAAAGACAGACTGAACTCAAAGCCCCTCTCAACATTTGATCAGTTGGAGAGGTCTTCCAGAGCGGCCTTTTGAACTGTGAACTGTCCTTTTATTGCAACTGAGCCACTTTTCAAGACAGACTTGAAAAAAAAAGAAGGATAAAAAGGAGGTTTGAGTGACAGTAACAAATTGTGTATCTCTAGTCTCCACTATCATAATGTAATAAGAAGTGATGACGCTGAGAATATGAGATTGGAAACGGATCCTTAAGCAATGAATTAACCTCACTGTGGCCTAGATACAGAGTGGACATGGGACGTGATGTAAAACACACGCATGCACACACACACACACACACACACACACACACACACACACACACACAC
>CALSBZ010042637.1:299572-322632 GCA_943591055.1 Gobionotothen gibberifrons | reverse complement strand
CACACACACACACACACACACACACACACACACACACACACACACACTGACAAGGAGGAGCTACTACAAATGAGGTTACGTTTTAGGAAACATATCCATGTGGTGATGAGGACTATTTTTGTAACCATTTCTCAAGACTGCATAATCGCAGAAGAGTAATCAGTGTTTTGATTGTTTTCCATTTATAAAGCAGAAAATAAAAACTACATATATATACACAATAATAATATAATTTGTTTAATTTGAGGATTTGCTGCTTCCCTCTGTTATCAAGGTGAAGTTCAAATATTTAGCGTGGTCAAAAAAAAAAACTTGTCACTCCATAAATGTAATTGCCATTTTCACTACCTTTGCATATTTTATATATTAAATTATGAATGGAAGATGCATCAGACAGACTTATTAATAATGAAAATGTAAGAAAGAATTGCAGTATAGGCCTAAATCTGCATTTTTGAGGATTCTGATTGCGGAGCGAAGGCAAGTTTTTGTATTCATATTTAATCTTAGGTATAGCATTATTGGAGAAATCCATACTGAAGAGATAAAGAAAGCAAATTATTTTCCTTGACCCACAGATTATTTTGACGTTAATCTGTGTGTAAACAGGTCAAGTAACAATGACAAGTCCTGTGATAAACAAACACCCCTAATGCCGTCCCAGCAGGGGCAATAAGCCGAAGTCTTTCACATTAATCATATCAGGGGACTTTTAATATTGTATATCATAGCCTCCTATCCATCCCCACCCGCATCAATCACCGGACCTGGGGGGACAGAGCCTTCTCCGTCGCTGGCCCCTCCCTCAGGAACTCACTCCCACAACCCATCAGAGACTGCACTGACCTCACCACCTTCAAAAAACTCACCTCTTCAATCTGGCTTTTAATGTGTGATTGTTTTTGTATTGCTAATTTGACTTTAACTATATATTTATTAGTTGTTCTTTTCTTTTCACTATA
Organism: Gobionotothen gibberifrons; assembly: GCA_943591055.1. NCBI lineage: Eukaryota > Metazoa > Chordata > Actinopteri > Perciformes > Nototheniidae > Gobionotothen > Gobionotothen gibberifrons. The sequence continues at coordinate 321,670 of CALSBZ010042637.1, read as the reverse complement.
TCTGTAAAGTGTCTTTGAGCACCTGTAAAAGCGCTAACAAAATACATCTATTATTATTATTATAAAATATTAGAAAGCAGTAAGTAGGCCTATCAGATTGCCCAAAACTATATTTCCGAAATATTTGGGATGCTGGGTGAAAATAATCTGTTAATATTGTTGTATTAATATGAAATGTCTTCAGATTACAATGATTATCAATATCACAAAGACTATTGACAAATGTTGGGTTTGGATTGAAACCCATAATCAATACGAGGGCCGAAATATGCTTAATATTTGAGAAAAGTGGACTTTTTTTCTAAATTTAGAAAGAAAATGAAATGACAGAAATGACAGCATTCATTAATGTTCATCATACACTATCAAAATCAGTTTTTTTAGTATTTAAATCCTCTTTAACGACAGGCCATACTGACCACTTACTTTACATTAGGATATTATTTCTGCCAGTCTGTTCAGGCTTAGATCCTGATGACACTAATCCTGTTTTCAGTCTCCATCTCGTCACATATATGCACACACACTCACACCAGGGTGTCACTGGCAACGGGCCGAGCCTTTGTGTCTGAGAAAAACAGACTAATTAACCTGCTTCACAGTGCCGTACACCATGGAGTGTGCATCTCCACCACACGCTGAAAAACTGAGCATCCTGATTCAACCGCACAGAACAACTCCCTTCCCCATACATGCAGATGAAGAGGAGAAGATCGTCTTCCTGGCAGTCACTAATGTACACAAAGACGTGTGGTAAATAAACAAGCAGATGTTTCTAATGAAGGAGGAGGCTTGATGACTCAGAGGGGATTTGGGTTATTGACTGACTAGCCGTCGATCCTGTTTCGATCTCAGACACAGATGAAGGTGATTAATGAAAAGAGAAGGCTGTGGCTTATCAGAGAGTTCACGCTTCGCCCATGAGGTGCCGTTAGTAAAGCAAGAGACTGGGATACGTTTCCCAACAATCTTGACCCCGAGATCACGTTACACACCCACTGATTCCCGAGATTAACTTGAGAAATGTACCCTTCCAGACGGAGGGGTTCAGTAATTGACCTGTGCCGTCTAATCTGTGCCACACAAACAGAAAGATGACGATGAGACCAGACTGTCTTAATGACTTTAGACTTAAAAAGAAGATTCTGGTGAAACATGTCAAGCAACCAGCCATGTGGGGAAAAGTAGAGGAGATCAATAAGGTCAGAAATTGGGTTCACTACCACATTAAGGTGGTTTAAAAATAATTATAAAGTTTCATTACATTACATGTTAATTGTTAGATGCTTTTATCCAAAGCGACTTACATTCTCAATACTGTGGGCAATCCCCACAGGAGCAATTTGGGGTGAAGTGTCTTACCCAGGGACACAACGACATGCTGACTGCAGTGGGGTTTGAACCTGTGATCCCCTGATCCGAACTCCAACGCACAACCCACTGCACAACACGCCTCCCTTTAATATCATATTTGGAAACATAAATGAGAAGGATTAAACTCCCTATAAAGGATACTTGATATGATTCATAAAACTTTTTTTACGTAAAGACACTTTGTTTATAACCTTGGACACTGGATCATAACACACATGATACAATTGAGCTGAAAAAGGGGCGTCTTGCCCGAATGTCCATGAGTCAAAAAAACTAATTGGAGTTCTGTCCTAGACTTTCCTTTTCGTTATTAAGATAAGATAAGATGTTACTTTATTGATCCTAATTTGGGAAATTGTTTTTGTTGCAGCAGCATAAAATTACTGGAGCTGAAATGCACGTGCACAGTGCATGTGAAGAATAACAATCAGAGAGTGTGATCGACCACTAAAAGAAAACAGTGTTAATATAATAAAGAGTTAACCCAGAAACTGGTCATAAACAAGCATGAGCAAACATTACCAACTGGTGGGGTGGGGTCCTGTTGTCAGGGGAAACCAAATCAAACGTTGGGAGGGCAGAACATTGCAGTTGAATAAAATAAAAGAGTACTGATTAAACCCTGTATAAGTGAAATGATCACCTAGAGATGAGAAATCCCTTTCCTCATTGCTCACTTTGTTACAAGTCTCTAAAAGCCCTACAACACAAACATTTTCTCTCACACTAAATAATCCTTTCATTTCTGGGGGAAAAAACAACACATTTTGTAAGTTGGCAAACAGGTGGCACTCCTTGAGATATTTTTGCTCTCAAAAACAAGATCAGAAATGCAATCAAAGAGCAGAGCTCAGCCAATAGGATATCAGTGTCTGTGGCAACAGCAGCATCAGGGTGAGCAGCCATTGGTTCCATGTTTCACACAGGGAAAGCTGTAATTGGCTGACAGCGTGTCGAGGCTTCATTGCCTCCATGGCAACATTGCTTCCTTATTGCTTGGGTAAGGTGAAAAGGAGGGAAAGAGGGGAGGCGACTCTCACTCAGACACTACCTCTGCATTATTCATCCTTTGTCCCCGAGTGCTTGTACAATGTGTGTTGATGCACCGACTGATGCATGTGTGTGTGTGTGTGCTTCTACACTTGTCTTGGTTTGACTGGTAATGATTGGTTGAGAGTTAAGGGGTGAATGGGGAGAAACCGGTGCAATCATTTCACTCACAAGTGCAATGCATCCAGCAACACCAGGTCTATATATAAAACTGACTTTAAAACACAGCTACTAGCCTTCAAGCTTAATTGCTGTGAATGGAGCGCACAAACAGGGAGACCACTAAACATGAGCATCTCCCAGGATGCAACAGTGCACATCTGGGCAGTGGACCAGCTGGCAGCATACACTCTCAGCGCAGGATGCACCTCAGGGAGGACTGGATAAAGACAACAACACCAGCTACAACCGAAACCACGCCGGCTTGTTTGTTGTTGTTTTGACTGTTTGTTGTTTTCCCAGCAGTTGAGGGAGGGGATAATACGAGGGAGGGGGAGGGAGAAAGATGGGCAAGGGTGGGGTTAGCAGAGAGAAAAACATCACACAGAGATTAGGGTGTGTGTGTGTGGGGGGGGGGGGGTGTTCACTAAGGACTCCTCCCCCATGTAAGTCTGAGCATGAGCGGGGGATAACGTCTGTTGACAGGCGTGCCGGCCAGCGAGCTGGATGGCTGTTCCTCCGGCGGTGCACACGGTGACGAGATGGCAACAGGCACTCAGCGTAGCACGTGCTCTCAGTTGCCATCGCAACCTGCCCTCGGATACAGCGTGCTGGTTGGCCGTTTCTAACTGTTGTTGTTCTGCGAGGCTGATGAAACCTCGTGGATGAGGGAGGGCAAGCGGTACAGCATGTCTCCGCTTTCCCGCCTGCTAGAAAGTGTTGCTAGGCACATTAGAGGTCAGTTGGTAAACAAACTCTCAGCCCTTAACACTCCCTTGACCCCAAACACCTTAAACATGCTGTTTAACTCCTAAGTCCAATGAATACTTCTAATTAGAGACACAGCAGGACGGGCCAATGATCCAAACTATCTTCTGGCACAAAGTCAAAGAAACATTTACAAATATGAACCTGATAATTGTCGTATTTGGTTTAACACTTTATGTAAAACTGACATTAAAATGCATTTTGAAAATAATATCTTGTTTTTTTGGAAACAGTTGAATACTTTATTATACAAAAAATAAAAACACAAGCTTTTACAACAATAAACAAACAAATAAAGAGTCCATATATTAAAAACAAATTGGAAATATTGGGAAAAAAGGCGGAGTAGCCCAAATTAGCCCAAATTAAAATCTGTGTGTTTTCCAATACAAATTCACCAAATGTTGTTAACATGTGACCACAACATGGAGATGAAAAAGCATATATCCAGCAATCCTTAAGGGCTCTTTGCTTTTAGGAAGAGTGGAACAAAGAAAAAGTGTGTGTGTGGCCTGGAGCGGCCAGATCAATACGGCGTTGTGCTGACTCTGCAGACTGCCTGATGAAATCCTACACAAATAAACATTCTGCTCACAGTGTAGGTTCACTCTGCACCACAACAGGCGGAGAAACATTGTGCCACGAGCCGCAGAGCTGAGGTGACAACATGATTGATTACATGTGCAGGACGGTCTTTGTTTCACCGTCAGGAAAAACCGGAGAGGAGGCTGTGTGTGTTGTGTGTGTGTGTGTGTGTGTGTGTGTGTGTGTGTCACAACCTTTTCTTCTACGGAATTTTATAATTAATTTGATAGTTTTGCCAATTAATCAACCAAGTCCTCTTTCAATCAAGTATAGACATGAAAATCGCCTGAAATTAACTGTCTGTCTTATAATTAAATATTATTGAACTTATTGGTGTGTGTGTGTGTGTGTGTGTGTGTGTGTGTGTGTGTGTGTGTGAGTATTTACATACAAGGTGAAGCTAGTACAGTATGTATTACTGAAGGAATGTGGTCCAGATGAAATGTAGTGGAGGAAGCAATCATGTAAAAGGTAGGGGCGAGGAGTCACGTTCAACACCTGGACATAGCTCCCACGGAGACACGTTGACGCTTATCCCTCGCATCAGTCCTGAAGGGTGGCGTCAATATCCTCCAGCCTCTGGGCCATGGACATGACCAGCATTTTCATCTGGGAATGACAGGAGACAAGGGGAAGCGTTAAAAAGGTGCAGGGGTGGAAAGAGCAAAGAAGGGGCAGAAACAATAGTGAAAGAGTGAGGATGGAGTAGGAGGGATGGGGAAGGAACGAAGGAGGAATTGGACAGGTGGGAAATGAAGGGAGCAGCAGGAAGCAGTGAGGAAGAAAGAAGGGTGGAGTGCAGATAATTGGAGAGGGGGAACAGTAACGAAACCCAAAGGGGAAGCAGTCAGGCGTGGATGGGTATGACGGGGGGAGAGAGAGGGGGAGAAGGGGAGACAGGTCAGTGAGTGTACAAGATGAAGCACCCAAACAAGTGTCTAGGAGACAGTCAGACAGACAGACACACAGGACAGACAGTCAGAGAGACAGTCAGACAGACAGACAGAGAGACAGGCAGAGAGACAGACAGTCAGAGAGACAGACAGACAGTCAGAGAGACAGACAGACAGACAGTCAGAGAGACAGGCAGGCAGACAGTCAGAGAGACAGACAGACAGAGAGACAGTCAGACAGGCAGACACACAGGCAGACAGACAGTCAGAGAGACAGGCAGGCAGAGAGACAGACAGACAGACAGAGAGACAGACAGTCAGACAGACAGACAGACAGGCAGAGAGACAGACAGAGAGACACACAGGCAGACAGGACAGAGAGACAGACAGACAGACACACAGGCAGACAGACAGACAGTCAGAGAGACAGACAGACAGTCAGAGAGGCAGACAGACAGACAGACACACAGACAGACAGGCAGACAGACAGGCAGACAGACAGGCAGACAGACAGACAGACAGGCAGGCAGAATACATTAACGATGGCGGCACCTTTATCCGATGCATTAGTAATAACCGAGGGCAAGGAGAGTCAGACCGGGTATCATTTTACATTTTGATAATAGTCACTAAACCTCAGTCGCATCTACTGATTTCAAAACAACCTTACTTTAAGAAATGTTTTCTATTGGCGAAAGAAATAGGGCAGCAACTGTGATTTTCTTATAACTCTATCAAACATTTGAAAAACAGTTTTGGAAGTGAAATTGCTTGTTGAGAAACTATTTATGTACCAACAACACAAACAAACAAAAAGGGGTTTCAACTCGTTTATATTATAATATTTATATTAACTAGAAGCGGTAACATGTGTACTCAACAGAGTAATAGTAGCATTTCCAAAACTGTTGTTGAATATGTCTTTGTTGAGAAAGTAATGGAAGACTATTAATCATTTCATCTCTTGTATTGTATATAAATGTCACAGGAGAATTATCGGTGCTTTCTCAAATGAAATAATCTAACATGTGTAAAACGCTAATCAGCAGCTTTCTGACTGACTGCTTTGATACTTGTTGCCACCGAAGCATTTCAGTAGGCTAAAAAATATATATAATTGTATCCAATGACAATGCTGTTACATTATTTTGTAATGTTGGTGAGTAAATGGAGTGCTGGCAGAACAGTTTTGGGCAGAAACTAATACTTAATGTTGAGAGAAGAAATTAAAGTAGAGCTCGTCAGTGAGAAAGCCATAATGAGTTCCCGCTGACAGACATGTGGTGAAAGAAAGCCCTGATTTTAATTCATGACCTTCTCAAAGGGCCGCCATAATCCTGTTACAATGAGCCAATGATGGCTATAACACAATCAGCATAAACCCATAGTCAGATTAATCTCCATCCTAATCAGAGGTAGATTTAAGCGTTAACTTACATATTAACCAAATGGAAAAAAAACAGGTGCGCCTGAGAACTTCATCACCTAACACAACCCTTGCTTGAGTGACACAATAAATATTATAGCATCAGTCACCTGATAGTACCAACTGTAAGTAATTAAAAAAACAGCTGCCAAGTGAAACAAAAATACCAAGCATGCACCGGCTATACAACAAAGACACTTCATGATCACAACATGTTTTTCCTCTCTCAAAGATTCCTCAGCATGCTCCCCACCACAGCTTGTGTCCTTTGTGCAACAGCGCCGCTGCACACTACCACCACCTACTGGCCAATATGTGCATTGTGGATATATTTAAACAAAGGGTGATTAAGAAGAACTTTGGGAACCACTACACCTGTCCACTGAAACATGTGCCTTCTTATAATAATAATAATAATAATAATAGGTCATAAGGAATTGAAATTTGAAATTAATAGAACATTATAAAAATACATTGATATGGGTTTAAAGACTCCATTTACTGAAAATGTACTTATATGCTTTTTTGTTTGAATCTAGTCTAAAATGGAGTGTAAAATGAGTCACTTTGCAGGGGGTGACACGGTGAGATGAGGTAATGTCTGATTCAAGCGTCTGCCCGTCAGCGGACAGAGGGTTTCCAAGAACAGAGCTGATGTCACCACTACAACAACCTGAGCATTAATAATCAATGAGGGCAGCGCCAATGATGTCAACACAGAGAACAGGGACTCATAATGTGATGCACAGATCTGAAGTTTCCCCATCACTTTTACACCACAATACCATTTTGAAAGGATGAATCTGTACCTGTTTTGGAGGGAAAATACATTGTTACACATCATAGTAGGATTAAGAGCAGACGCATATATCAGTGGGTTTCACATTTTCATCTGAGAGCGATGTAATATCAGGAACAACAGACAAAGAAAAGCAGCAGAAATCCTTTACCTCTGTCAGCTGCTGTTCAACAACGCCTCTGTACTCCAGTGTGACTGGCTGCTCTTTGGGGCCCTCTGCTGCCAACATCTGTCTGGCAGAGCCCAGCACGTAGCTGGAAAAGATTCACAGTGTAAACTTAGGGGGCTAAATGTGCAGTTTGTAAGTGTAAAGATTGTCACATTCAGTTTTGAGGAAGCCATATTTTGAGGTGTAGAATTGAACTTCTGGTTTAAAAAAAGACTGTTTACAATTTTGATGTAGTCTTGCAAAGATGAATGGATTATTGTCAACTGTTACATTAATTGCCAACTATTTTGATAATTGATTTAATACCTTTTTAGGAGTAACGATTATTTGATTCCCGCTTCTTAAACAAGAATACTTTTCTAGATTATTTACTCTCTGTATGAAAGTAAACTGAAAAGCTTTTAGTTGTGGACAAAATATGAAATCATCATGAGTTTGGGAAATCCTGATTGACATGTTTTAACATTTTATAGACCAAAAAACCCCAATAATTGATAGAAAAAAATGGATAGTTGCAGCCATGATCTCATTTGATTTGGTTTAAGTGTTGCTTTTCCTTCCTTATGCCTCCCAGTTGTTGATGTGTATTCCAGCAAACCCAACCTGCAGTAAATTAACTTACTGCATAGCTACTATATTTATTTGTAAAATAACTGCACAGATATAAAACATGTTTCACAGTCACCATTCATGTTTCACCATAACACTTTCTCCTGGAAAATTGATCAAAACTCACATTGAACAAATGTAAACTGATGTATGCATATTTAAACATTCCTACTAATGACCTAAACATACCTGTCGATGTTTGCAACGTTGAAACAGAATGCTAATCTCTTGTGGTCCAGGTTCTTAGGCGTTGATGAGTAAACCATGCCGAGCACACAGTCGCAGCCTCGGCAGAATAGATCTACGACGAGACTGAAGAGGAGATAAAAAAAGACAGTGGGACAGATTGAATCCAACAAGTAGTCAGGTTGCATTTAAAAACAACACATTTCCTTAATGGTCTCCTATTATCAGTGTTGCAGTCAAGTCACCAATTCACGAGTCCATGTCACTCTCGAGTCACCACTCTTCGAGTCCAAGTCCGAGTCACCTAGGGAGAGTCGTAGTCGAGTCCAAGTCACCCAAGAAGAGTCCAAGTCAAGTCCGAGTCGAGTCCAAGTCACCCAAGGAGTGTCCGAGTCGAGTCCGAGTCCAAGTCACCCAAGGAGTGTCCGAGTCGAGTCCGAGTCCAAGTCACCCAAGAAGAGTCCAAGTCAAGTCCGAGTCGAGTCCAAGTCACCTAGGGAGAGTCGTAGTCGAGTCCAAGTCACCCAAGGAGTGTCCGAGTCGAGTCCGAGTCACCCAAGAAGAGTCCAAGTCAAGTCAGAGTCACAAGTCTTCATACAGGGCTCAACGCTAACTTTTAAAAGTGGTTGCCAGGGTGGCAACCAGGCATCAGCTTTTGGTTGCCAAAACTGAAAATATGGTTGCCATTTTTAGTCACCTTATATTTTAAATAATTAAGATACTATACAGTTATACATCAACTTAATAATGAAAATGTGACGCAAAAGAATGTTCAAATGCTTTACAATAAGTAATTAACACAATTATTTGAAACCTAAGTGGTAAACTTGTCCAATTGCTGGTATACAAAATACCAGTAGTGCAGCTGTTGTCATGTTCTTCACAGATCCCTCACAAATGAATTGAGCAAGTCACTAGTTTCTTGGTCATCCGTTGTCTCCCTTTCAAATGTGGGTTTCCTTCACCTTTGTGCTGATCCCCACCATAGATCCACTGGCCCTTCAGCATTGAAGTCTTGGATTGGCCGGACTAATACATTTCTAATGTTAAATAAATTAAAACCATTCACAGTTAGGAATTAGATATTAATTATTAATGCTGTAAATTACCTTTAATATGTCTAACTATATTTAAAATGTGTTACCTTTTTATTGAAGTGATTATCTTTGTATGCCAATATTTTCTTATGGTAAAGTTTAGTTTAGCACTTTTATTTTGGTAGCAATAAGATCGGGACACTTATTTTGAAGGAACTTTTACCAGAAGTGAATACTTACCTTGCGCTTTATCAGTTGAATCACTTTGAACATTCGTTTGAGATGTTGACGGGTTGGCTGAACTTTTTACCGCACAGTCAAACAACTTAATTTGCTTCGCCATTTTATGTAAAACAAACACATGGCGCACCGCTCACGCGAGTAAACGTGCATTGCTTTCTGGCTCCGTAATCACACCAATGCACGTGCAACTTAAGTATCAGGTTCAGACTGGTCACAACAATAATTAAATATCACTCTTAATACAACAAATAATTAGCATTTATCTATTTTGGGGTGCACATTTAGCTGTCCTTATTTCCAAGAAGTTGACATTTTTTCTGAATGGTTGCCAATGGCAACCTGGCAACCGTTACTGTCGAGCCCTGTCATATATTAGTCTTCGTGGATATATGTGTAGAAATGTAGCTGCTCCTCTACATTGCTTTTATCCTGTCATGTTATACTAATCTGTCTATTGAACGGCTGTGAAGCCAGTTTGGCTACAATTCTTGTAATAGGTGCTATACAAATATAAAGCTTATTACTAATATTAATATTATTATTATTGTAAATGACCTTTAATATGTGTAACTATATTTAAAATGAGTTACCTTTTAGAGAAGTGATTATATTTGTATGCCAATATTTTCTTATGGTAAAGTTTTCGTTTTGCACTTTTATTTTGATAGTAATAAGATCGTGACTCTTATTTTGAAGGAACTTTTACCGGAAGTCAATGGACAACGGAGCAATGTAAACACGCACGTATAATGACGGATAGATAGATGACGAATACATTAACATACTAAATAGTTACATTGGGTTTTTAGCACCTGGCTGATAAGGGCACAAGCTATTACGTTGGTAATGATTGTATAAAAGCAAGGGTGATCAATAAACAGACACCATCGGTTAGAGAGTCTGACCATCATTCAGCCGGGGATGCTACAATTATTATAGTGAATGTTTAAATTATATCAATAAAGATTAAGCCCCAGAAAGCATATAGCTACTTAGCATGCAAAATGACATGTTAAATAGCCATGTGCTTTCGTGTTATCGGCTGAATCTTTATTTATTGATTAGATCACGTTACTCTGATGATAGTGTTCAAGACATCCTATAGGTCTGAACTCGATCCTTAGAGCCTTCTCTTCAATCTTTTTTCCACATAACGAGCATTTTGTGTCTGAGACATCTTTAGACTGGAATAGCGGGGCCCAGTACGTGAACTCGCTTCGCAGGTGCACACGCCAGGATACAGGACATCAGGCTACAGAGAAAACTTGCTCGAGTCCGAGTCCAAGTCGGAGCGTCAATGTACAAGTCGAGTCCGAGTCATCGTGGGGGGAACAAAGTCATCGTACGCGAGAATTCACGAGACCAATCCCAAGTCATCGTGCACGAGAATTCACGAGTCCAAGTCCGAGTCGCGTCAATCAGTGCGCGAGTCCGAGTCGAGTCCCGAAAATCGGCACTCCATCTCTGCCTATTATACTGTTTTTCATCAATATATTATAGGTCTCAGATATATACAAAACATGTCTCTGAAGTGTTTGGCTCCAAACACCAAACAGATCATTGCAGCATCCCATAATCCCCTCTGTTTCAGCCCTGTTTCTAAAGTGCTGATTCTCTGTCAGTTACTTTAGATGAAAATAAGGAGCCCCACCCCACGCCCCTCTGAGAGATATTTGGTTAAAAAGAACACAATGGTGCTCTAGGAGGAGATTCAGGTGATAAGGTGGGGGGGTTACCTTGGTTGGTGATTGGCTAATGGTGACACAAGCCAAAAAATCGTTATGACATCATAAAGTGGCCAAAATCTGATCAGCTCATTTTCAGACAGGTTTTTATAGAAATGGATCAGGACAAAAAGAGAGAGAATCTTTTTTCCTGAAACTTTCAGAATCTCTTTACACAGAGGGGACACATGTTTATGTATAAAATACATGAAAATGTGGATTTTGCATAATAGGTGACCTTTAAAATGTCCTTTCCATTTTGTAACCCTATTATAAAAAGGTATGTTTGAACTGCTAACACTATATGATTATGGGCCACGAAGTATTTTGGTTGTGGGAAGGTAACATTGACGAGTTATTTTGAATCATCTCCAAAAACAAGTCTCCCTTATTTTTTTATGGACGCGGATAGACAAAGCTTTTTAAATGTTTATTTCTATTTTATATTTACTTTATTCCTTCTTACCAGAGAGACTTTTTGCTCACTTCATGCAGGCGAGTGTCTTCTCCAACCATGACGTTGTCAGTGACCCCTAGGACCAAAACATCACAAACATGTCAGCACAAAACGCAGCATTATATTCATAATGTAAAATCGATATGTTTATTTTTCCAACCTTAACAACTGCATTTGAACGCAGCATTCTAATAGACTTCCTAAAACTGCACCAAATAGCTTGCTAATGTCCAAGTTAACAGTGAAGTGATGGATAAGATGTTACGTACGTATATGTTGTTTGGGCCGTTTGAAAAGCCTTTCACCCGAATATTTTGTTGGTTAACTGTAACGCTATAATGTGAACCAACACAAAAAGGAATAAAATTGGCAGGCTAACCCCATACTCACGCTTCAATCTTATCTGGTTGTGTCCTTCTTCTTCAGACGCTTCAGACCCATCCCAGGACATTGAATCCCCGACAGGCAACTTGCACTTCCCGCAGATGAAGACCACAGGTCCGTCGTCTTCCTCTTCTGAATGGCCAAACAACTTTTCCTCGACGGCAGTGGAGTCTATACTGGACTCAAACGTTGTATTTATAAATGTCTGACGGTGTTTATACGAATTCACTTTTGACGCCATGTCTACTATTTTCTCAAAATGAAGCTGTTTTGAACTTACGCGGTAACGTGGTTGAACAAAAAGTGGAGAGCGACGATCCTTTATCGCGAGATGATAACTTGTGTGTACTTCCGCGTTCGTCTGATAGTGAATAACCAACCTTGACGAATTGTGCTTTTGGAAAGCTAACAATCTGAAAGTGTGCCCAGTCTTTCCTGATGTTGTCCGTACTGGCTGATAAAAAACATGTTTACAAATTGTTTTGATATATTTGTATGAAGATATTTGTCAGTGTGATAAACCCTACATGGTGCTTTTCCATTTCAGGAGAACCGACGTTAACCATCTTGATATGCTTCTTATCTTTGGGAAACGTGAACCGGAAAAACTTTGCCAAGAGCGAAAACTTGATTGTTTTGTATTAACCCATTTCGTCAAATTTTTGCTTTTATTTATTCAACTTGTCAATCTTTAATATTCCTTTACAAAGTGTGAATCATTATTGACACCAAAAGTAGCTAGGACATTTGATCAAATTCTCATTGGCTGGTGAACCGGAAGTTATTCGAACGGTTGACCGGGCGCGAAAGCTGAAACCGTTGTTTTAAGGCTGCATTTTTTTGTTTACGTTTTATGAAGCGAACAAGTTGATGTGGTCACCCTTTCATTCGTCATGTGTGAAAAGATCAGTAAGGTAGTGTTCAGTGTATTACTACCACGAGCAAGTTAACTTAGTGATGTTTTGTTTACCATTGTGTGTCATGCGCCATGTCTGTCCTCAGGTGAACAGCTGGCTCAGCGAGGTGTTTGGAGATCAGCCGCCTCACTTTGAGGTGAACACCAGGACCGTGGACATCCTGTTCCAGCTGGCCCAGTCCAGTGAAGCCCGGTGCAGAGATACAGCTCTCCTCTCAGAAGACCTCAAACAGAAAGCATCAGAGTATCAGGCTGAAGGTGAGGAACGGACACAGCTGAATTAAAAACAGTGACATTTAGCTTTTTTGGCTATGTTGTTGCCTAGATCTCAGCAATTATTGTAGTGTATATATATAGGATATAGAACAAATAAAACCGATAAAATAGTGCAAGAGAATTATGTACTTATCTGTTTTGTTTTCTACCTATTGTGTTTTTTATTATTGATGCCTACTTTGGTATTTTTTAATATGTATGTTGATACTCTTTACTTTATCTGTCTGTTACTTCTTCTGTTATAATAACGTAAATGTCCCAGTTGAGGGACACATGAAGGAATTCTAATTGTGAAACATGCTTCCCTTTGACTGTATGCAGGTTAGATGGTCCGTTAATTAACAGCACAAGGACTCCACGTCATTATTGTCACAGATCTCAACTGTGTTTCCTTCTCCCAGGTGCTCATATCCGTGATGTTCTTCTACAAGGCGTAGGTCTGTCCTGTTCAAGCGTCTCAAAGCCCGCTTCTGACTACTTGTCTGCTTTAGTGGACAATGCCATGGTGCTTGGAGTCAGAGACACATCACTGGGCAGGTGAAATGGGGTTTTTTGCGCAGTAGTTTTTCAGATGAAAGAGAGAAAATAGAAGAGAGATTTAACACTTTGTATTTTATGTCTTGTCTAGCTTCATGCCAGCTGTAAACAACCTCACCAATGAACTGCTGGAAGAAGAGAAGTCCAACAGGAGACTTGAGAGGGAACTCAGAGCCCTCAGGAAGAGACTGGGGACCACTCTGGTGCTGCGGAGAAACCTACAAGAGTAAGATAAGATAAGATAGGACTATTCATCCCGAAGGAAATTGTTGTGCCAGAGTTACAAAAATAGCAGCAGCACAATAATAATAATACAACTGTACACTAACAGTGCAGTAAAAAGAGCAATTAAATAACTACAGGAAACATAGACGGTCACATAATGGTCACATAATTCATGTAAATATTCGAGTAGTGCAAAAACCGTAGTGGTAGTTACGTAATTGCATGTTATTTATCGAACATTATCAATAATAATAATATTGCACATGTTATATAGCAGAGTGTTTTGTAATGATGGTAATGGTATTTATATTGCACATAGTGGTGGTGTGGAATTTCTCAGTTCCCTTTACTGATGGGTGAAGAAGGTTTAAGAACTAAATACAGAGGATATTCATACTAAAAACAAACACACAGACATTGCTGCTGTATGTCATTGTAATCCGTGTTTTTAATTGTCTTCAGGGATATCAACCAAACGATCAAATGCCAGTCAGTGGAGAGCGCCAAAGCAGAGGAAAGAATGCTCAACATGGATTTTGTGAGGGCAAAGGCTAAAGAGCTCGGCAGCAGACGGGAGAGGGGAGAGGTATGCTGTGGGGTTCAATCTTATCTGCATGAGCTGCATAATGCATTGTGGTGCTAAGTCAACGAACAGTATACTACTATTGAAAATGATAAGATAGATAGATAGATACTTTATTGGTTAATCATTTTTGTGTGTTCAGACTTTATAATACAATACTTAAAATACTGGGGGGGGAAATGCAAATAATTCGAAAAATATTTAAGAGTTTTTACATTTCTAACTGTTTTGCTTCAAATCTTAATATCTAAGTGGAAGGTTTGCTCTGGTTAAGCCAATTTATACTAATGGATGGAAATTTCCGGTAACTTTCCGGTAAATTTCCATGGGAAGTTAAGCTGGGGAATTTTGGAAATATTCCATATTGAAAACCTTCCATGGGAATTAATGGGAACCACCTTGGAATTGAGGGTAATGTAATCGAATTGTATCCTATCCAAGCATAAATATAAACATTTTGTTTTGTCATAAGAAGACATCCATGCAAAATGATACCATTTTTCAAAAAACATGACATTTCAACAGATTTATTTGTAAGTAGAACAGAACAAGTTTTTATTATTTTATTGAACAATCATTTGTTTCATTGAAGAACAAAAATATGAATGTTGAATTAAATATTACTCATCCCCCCAACACCACTCATTCAAAAATGCACCCCCCATCCGAAAATCCCCACAAGAAATCATGTGTGCATGTGATGGAGGAAGGCACAGTGCCTGTAGGGGGTGTAGTCTCAATAGCCATGCAGTAAGCAGTGTGCATGTGATTGAGGAATGGCATGGATATTCAAGTGTACTTGAATGGCATCTGTTTGTTTTAGTCAAGATTATACTAAAATATACTTTCCCCAACTATATTTAAGTTCCCTACGAAGAGTACGGAATTTAGAAAATTCTCAGTTTATTCACTTAAATTCCCATGGAAAGTTTCCATCTTTGAAAATTCCTTGAAAAGGTTTAAATGAGTTGTCTCCTTCGAGAAAATGACAATTAACACAAGCCAATTGAATTCCAATGAGAACATGTAGAGTGATGAAAGGGCATTTTGAAAACTCTCTTCCCTAGCATTGGGAGAGCAGTAAACTTTAGGATGCTAAAAATGGAATGTCATAGTGTTCATCTATACTCAACCAGTGGGCCTTACAGCGCCACCTAGTGGGCAATAGAGATCAATAAATGGCCAGATGGTATGATAGAATACTTTTTTAATGAAATGTGCTCAGGGTTTGACAAAAAGAAAAGAAAAACTCATTTCTATTACCAGTTACATTTGAACATCAACATGCCAGCTTTTTTTGTTACAATCACGAGTGGGCCTTCAGCTGCAAACGGTTGAGAAACGTGGTCATAGCATATTTTTATTTGTAGAATTATTGTTTCAAAGCTTAATCATGTTGCGGAATACCAAATGTGCCGAGTTGGCTGTTTGAAATAGCAAATAACTCCCTGGCCCACACAGTCCTTTTCACTATTTTTGAGGTGATGCTGTGGACGGGTCCAACAGTTAACGCCCTCGGGATCATTGTCAGGAAACACCGGATATTTTGAATATCACAGCGGGGGGTGACGGAGCTCAGTGTGTGAGCCTGGCTGGATGTTTGATTCTCTTCTCTCCATCCTTCAGGCTCAGCTGGTATCCAGGAACATGAACACGTCTCTCACCCACCAGGCTATTGTGCAGCTCTCTGAGGTAACTTCAGCTGTTACACGTCAACACAGTGCAGCTCCATGGCGATGAGAACCTAAAACGTTCTGCTTTCAGGGTTTGTAATGCGACGTCTTATCTTTCTCTCTGTAGGAAGCCACAGCACTGAAACAAGAAATAATCCCCTTGAAGAACAAACTGAAGCCTTACATGGATTTAAGCCCGGTAAAAAAAGCCTGGTGTTTTTCTTGTTACAGTTCAACAAATAGATATATCGAAACAACTTGATTGTCTGTATTTAACTGTATGTTCTTACCCTTCTAATCCACAACAGAACCCATCTCTTGCTCAAGTGAAAATAGAAGAAGCAAAAAGAGAATTGGTGAGTGTCGTAATAGTTTATTTAAAGATGGATGAGAGGTGTTGGCTTTCTCTGTATTTTAATTCCAATGTGTTTCCTCAATTACAGGCTGCAATTGATTCCCAACTTCAGATGAATATGGATTTAGAGTTATGATGTTTTTAATGTTAAATGTTTTACTGTTTTGAGCTGTAGATTTACTGTGTTTAAAGTCATTGTTTCTACGTCTATGCTGTGTGCCTCTTTGTAATGTGTTTCACTAGCCAATGTGTCTCAAACTAATCACATGACTGTCTGGCTCTCTTGAAGGTTGTAAGTGAATAAAGCAACCTCCATAGACGGTAAATGTGGTTACTTTGAAGGAATTGTGCTTTAATAAAGAACTATACTATATTTGGATGACAAATTTAAGTCGAGAAAGTTTTAATTATGATTCCTCTTTTTTTTCCCCGTTTGACTGATTTGGTTTCTTTCCCCCTCTTCCTGTTTATTACAAAACATCATTAACAAATAATCAAATGTTTTGTCTTCATTTTCTACTATCTGATTTCTGATTGTGGCGGTGTGACTTAACATGGGAACATTTTTCTTTTATACAAGTTTGTTTGTAAGACAATTTATAAATCTCTCTCCTAAACATATTTTTGTATTTCTTTAGTGTGTTCAAATTAGCATTTTAAAGGAATTATATGTTTGCAATATGTTTTAGATTGTCTTCTATACCAATATCTTAATGTATTGGTACACATCAAGACATGTTGTTTATTCAAAATGTAGATAGTTGTCATGATCCATACAATTGGACAAAACTCCATACGTTTTTTTAACTGGGTTAACATTAGACTGCAAATGTCAGGACTTTTTCACAAAAAGCACAAGACATGCATCTAATAATGATCTGCTGGATCTTGTCTTTAAAAACAAAGTGCAGGAAACTTTTTTTTTTCAGTTTGACAACAAAATTCCACAGGCTTTGAAGGGATAACAGCACATGAAAGGGGGTTTGGAGCCACTCCCTGGGTGCCTAAAGCTAAAGTAGAGAGAATGGGAGTGACTGGGGGGCCTGTTGTCCCGTTTGTATGCTAAATATCACCTCAGTTCCTCCCCCTGCCAGTCTTCCCCCTGAGGAGCTGAGCGTGGGGGCCAACGTCTCTGTCAGTTTGACTGTTGTAGGTCTGCGCCTCAGTCTGACATGTAGAGTGACCGGTTACCATGGTGGGGGTCATGGATGTGGGCCCGGGAGCAATTTACCCAGTAGGCCCCCTGCTTCATTCAACAGGCACGACGGATAGGGCATCAATACTTTATAAAAGGAAACAGACTCAAAATGCAACTCCACTGAATTTAACTTGGGACACAGAGACATCGCATAATTAACAGTTTGACTTTTTATCAATGGCACTATTTTGGGATTAAAGGGTTGCCAACTTGCTGTAACAGTATGTGTTCTTTCTCTTCCAGGAATAAAACTATTTCTATATATATATGACTGTTTATTCTTAAACATCCACAGCTTTTTGTTCATTAGCACATGTTAAAATCAAACAACGGCATGTAAATACATTACAGATAAATATGTAGAGACAGTTTTTTTTTTAAAAGACCCAAATGGCTACATAATGACCTCCACCTAAATATAATTAACCAATGCACAAATAAGTTGGCTGTATAGGCCTGTCAGTCTGTGAAAGAAGGGAAGGAAACACACACAATCCTCACAGAATGAAAGCACCATAATCCAGAAGGTAAACATGCCTCATGGGGGGAACAAATAAAAAAAGGTCTTTGTCAGTGCGTCATACCCTGGTCATACCATGGACTGTGTCGCGCCTCTTCCCTTTAAAATAGTTGTATCTGCCACGCCCACACCATAATACCCACTCAGCTGCTACTGTAAATTCTCCCAGTTCCCACATGAGTCCATACACATAATGTGCGGGTTTGAACAGTAGCAGACTGGAGTATCACTACGCATCGGATTAACCCCACGTCACTATTGACCAACTTGTTGCGCAGCAACTATTTCTAACCTCGCGCTGGGCTTCATTTTCTGTCCAGCAAGAGTCAAGACAGATGGAAGAAGCGGTGGCTTTCAAACCTTACGTTTTATAATGCGTATGCTACAAGAAGAGGACGCTTTTGTATGGATTGTAATGAAGTCCTGCAGCCCTCAGTGAATGTTTGAGTGTCTTTAATATGATCAGAGAGCCATGAGCCGCGGAGCAGACTGGAGCCTCAGCCTCTTCTACCTGACTCTGCTCCTGGCGGCCAGACGCATGACGGGACTGGCTGACTTCTCAAGTAAGAGACGATGAGGATGAGGAGGATGATGAGGATGGGGGTACAGTGGAAGGGGGAAGAGCATAGGATATATTGGCTAAAGACAGTGGTGTAAAGTAACTTAGTACATTAAATCAGAGGAATTTGTTGTTTACTTGAGTATTTTAATAATTGCTACTTTTTACTTCTTCCCCACTACATTTATTTAATACCTTTAGTTATTTTTGATTGATTTGATATGTTCAACACTCAAATAAGACTGTAGTTATGCCTGGAATAACATTGAACATCTACCCTGCAGTATAAAAAACTAGCTGCACCATCTTTGATAAACATATTCATATTTAAAATATATATGAAATGTTGTACATGATCTGAGAACTCCCAGAACTGTTTAAAGATCACATGAACCCTTCTGTTATAAAAAAGGCTACATTGATGTAGTGAAACATATTTGCACAATGTCATCGATAAGGTAGTTTTAGTCGGTTTTCCCAATTTTTGCAAGTGTTTTTAAATAACCTATACACTTTGTCCCAAAAATCCCACTTGAGATTTGGTATTGGACCGCACACATGTAAAAGAGACATTGACTCATTGAGAGGAGTAACTTTTTTTTGTTGGTTAGAAACTGACAACAATGCTTGAGCAGATAATGGTTTTCCAGCATTTGGTATATCAACTGTCCATCTCTAATTCAAGAATCATTTTCTCTGATAATGTAAAGATTTCAAGGTTTGTGACTTTGAATACAAGGTAACTCAATCACATCTGCACAGAACAAAGGTGCGTCGTAGGTTGAATGCCAGTTGGCATTGTTAGCCACCCAGGAGAAAAGATCTGGCAGTCAGCACTTTGATATGTGAGTTTTCAAAGCAACGTGAGAGAGCGCCAAAGAGGCCAAACAAACCGAGAAAAAAAATGCAACAAACAAGAAAGTCTCTTGTATTCGCCAAGCTTCAAAATGTATGACACATCTTAAATCTTTTTTCAAAGATATCTTCAAGTTATTATTAAGCTTCAGAAAGCTCTCTTCAGAGCCACAGAGTACGTTAAACCACTATTTCCACAAGCTGTAAGTAAATAGAACTTCATGGTGGAGGGTCCCCTCAATGCATCTATGTTTCCATGTGCATTCCAGTCTAACCCATCTCTTTTGTGCGACAGATTACCTGTCCAGGATCATCACCAGTCATTCTGCCCAGGCATGTGACGGACAGCCACTGCGTCTCCACTGTCCTCGTCACTCCAGCATCTCCATCCAGACTGCGTTCTACGGGAGTGGCGAAGCCAAGCTGTGTAGAGCAGACCCAGACCCCCCGCTCGGAGCCCACAACCACAGCTGCTCTGCTTTCACTGCTCTACAGGTGCATTTGATGTGTTGGATATACAGCCCTGTTTACCCTCAGTGGTTCAATCGTGTATAGGTGTTTTCTCAACGTATGTGTTTGATTTAGTAGTGGCTACCCTTAGATGAAAGGCCAGCCAACTATCTTCCATAGTCCATCAGCCATCATTGTTTTTGCATTGGATTTGCACTGTGGATTGTAACATACATCTGTTAAGTGCCCCAATAAACATTCCTGTTTGTCATCTTGCAATCTACTTATTTATATAAATAGTTATCACCGCAATAAACCGTATTTAATTTTGTCTTAATGTACATTATTTAATATTCTGTTCTTGTACATATCATATTCTATTTACATGTATATAGACTTCTTGCACTATTTTTTGTTTTTGCATTGTTGGAGGAGCTCAGCTTATGTTCCTACGACAACAAAACCTTTGAGTTTAATTGAATTTGAATACATCCTGTGTGCTGGTAAATGCTGACTGTCCCTGGTGTATCCCGTGCAGAAGATGCTGTCGGAGTGTCAGAGCCACAGAGATTGCCAGCTGCCTGTCAACCACCTGCTGTTTGGGAAGGACCCCTGCCCTGGCACTACCAAATACCTCCATGTGGACTACAAGTGTAAACCAAGTGAGTCCAGCAGCTCCATTCCCATTTTCCCAACCTTTTTGTTATCGTAAAATCGCCTCCTAGTGAACTTTGAGTTTCTTTCATACATCTACGGGTGGATGAGCATGAAATGGCTACACAGCTGTGCAAAAAGAGTTCACCCCTCCCCCTGCATTCACTGCCTTCAACTCTTCATCTTTGTTGTTTTTCCACTTGCTCAGCTGAACACAAAAGACACGTGGTGTGTGAAGGGGAGACCATGATCCTGCGCTGTAAGCGCCCAAAGGTTCTGATCGTCTATGCAGCTGTTTTTGGGAGAAGTCTGGGCCAGATTTACACCTGCCCTTCACACCTGACAAGACCACCCTCATTTGGTGAGTCAACGAGATACTCAGTGTTCTGATAGACATGTTTACAGTAGTAGGAAATCACAGGTGTTTCATTAAAACTGTCTCTGTGTAAGAAGAGGTAAATAAAGTGTCCCTGTAAGCCTTATCAGTGTTGTGGCAGTGAGTAAACATGCACACTACCAGGGCCCTGAAACTAAAGCAGTCCAATGGAATTCCGCCATAATTTCATTTGACTGTTTACAACTTTACCGAATGTGAAGTGCCAAGAAGTCTTCTGTGAAAAAGACGGACACATGGGGAAAAGTCCCGTGGGAAAAATCAGCCCCAATCTGTTTACTTGCATTAAAAACAAAAAGTAGGGATCTTTGGATAATTAAAGAGAAATACAAGCAATAATGTATAGTCTGTTTTTTCACATCACACTGACATTCCATTGCAGGGGTTGATAATAAACTCAGTAATGATTGCATTGTTTGAGTGTGCCATTTTTATATTTATTTGTGCTTTCACTTGTAGCAGTCATTGTCTGCTGTGAAAAAATAGTTATGAGAGAGGATATGAGAGAAAGGCCAGATTTCATTGTCAATTGTTAGTTTTTTCAAGCTATAAAAACTTTACACTGATATAAAAACAATGCTTTAAGTACGTTTTCTGAACATTGGATGTTTTAGAATGAGCAAACTTAACATTTAACTATCATAGATGTATTGAGTTATCAATTTCTTGCAGTCAAAAAAAGAAAATGTCATAGTTGTTGAGCTACAACCAAAACATTGATTTAGTGTTTCAGCTATTGCAACTGACACATAATAATAATAATAAATAATACATTACATTTATAAAGCGCTTTTCCTGGTGCTCAAAGCGCATACAAGCAAGTAAAACAAAATAACAACAAAAGTAGAAAGTGCTAAGCTAGGAGGAATAAGGGCAAGGGGTTAGATGATTAGGAGTTGAAGGCAAGAGTGAAAAGGTGAGTTTTGAGGGATTGTTTGAACGGCGTGAGAGTGTTGGCGGATCTGAATGCACACATGCACACACACACACACGCACACACACACACACACACACACACACACACACACACACACACACAC
>CALSBZ010042637.1:280428-299562 GCA_943591055.1 Gobionotothen gibberifrons | reverse complement strand
CACACACACACACACACACACACACACACACACACACACACACACACTGAAACTGTGTTCCTAAGTCAGTAACTTTCTGTTACCTCTCTGCTGTTCCCTACAGAGTGTCTGAATCACGAGGCTGTGCACTCGGTGTCTACGTCCTGCTACAGCAAACACAAGTGTGCTGTTGTTGTCAGCAACCAGACCTTCAGGGACCCCTGCTTCCCAGGAACCAGGAAGTACCTCAGCGTGGTCTATTCCTGTGGTAGGACTCTTTCTACCTCCCCATTCACATGACACAATTGCAGGCCTGATGAGGAATTAGAGAGAGCTGTCAAAATATGAAAAGGCTTTTGTGATCTTTTTCTATACATAGCTCAAGTCATGTCAGGACTTATTGACAGTTATGTTGTAACTTCCTATTAAGGACCCTTATCTGCTGTTCTTATCAAATCACACCCAACAACATGGTAGTGGGAATAATAGACTGTGAGCTCAGATGTGCGTGTTAAGGCTGGCATCCTGCAAACTTCCTGCAATTGGCACAAATGCAAGTGAGGTCATGCCGCAACATTGTTCGTATCAAAGTTGGAGATTTTTCAATTCAGCCTGGATGACAGAATGATTCTGCCAGGCTCCATCTAGCACAGAAGAACAATGTGTGTTAACCTTGTAGACCGGTTATCACCATGATTCTCAGCCAGGTTTGTGCAAAGGTTTGGCATTGGGAAGTGGAGTGCTGATGTTTTTCTGTAGATTCACCCGTAGCCTGCACAGTCACAGAACCTGCATCAATTTGTCCGCAACAATGTAAAACTCTTCTGTCTTTCCTTCCAGTAGTACCACAGACTTTACTAAGAGAGGCAGACCCTGACATATTCAGCTCTACCTCATCTCCTACTGTGGACAAAGAAAAAGGTAGCCATATCATGCCATCTCTTGGAATTATAGTTTGTTTGTAATGTGCTTTTATCTCACATTTTGATTCTAATGATTACAACAGTTCCTCCTGGAGATCTGAGGAAGCCTTTTCCAAAAGAGTCAAGAAGGCCAGACAACTCAGGAGCCATTATGAGCAACTCTCTCCTGACCTACACCTACATCAAAGGTAACGGCTACTCAGAAACCAGCATGTACTCCTTAAAGGTCTCCTGTTATACTCTTTTTCATTAATATGTTATAGTTCTCAGTTAAACATATCTCTGAAGTGTTTGGCTTCAAACACCAAACAGATCATTGCAGCATCCCATAATCCCCTCTGTTTCAGCCCTGTTTCAAAAGTGCTGATTCTCTGTCTGTTACTTTAGATGAAAATAAGGAGCCCCTCCCCACGCCCCTCTGAGAGATATTTGGTTAAAAAGAACACAATAGCCGCGTTCACACCGAGTACTTTTCACCCGTACTTTTCGCGTTTAGTTCCGTTAGTACCCCTGATGTTGCGTTCACACCAAAAAAATAACTAAGTGCCGGGAACTTTTCACCCCATTTTTAGCGCCTGCTGAGAGCAGGCACTTTCCTGTGGAAAAAAAGTACCCCAGTTCTGATTGGCTGGGCGATTGTAAACCACGCCCCGTAAAAGTCTGAAATGTTTTGTAGAGCCGCCATTTTATTATCCTCGCATTAGCATTATTAGCATTAGCATTAGCCCAGCGCAGTAACGCAGAGAGACTAACTTATGACAACACAAAATAAAACATGGGAGCGGTGGAGATGAGGAGGTGTCGGCGTTCTGGCCGTTTACTCGGAAGGCTTCAGTAGAAGCTGCTGGGAGTCCCAGCATTCGGTGTGAACGCGGCTAATGGTGCTCTAGGAGGAGATTCAGGTGATAAGGGGGGGGGGTTTACCTTGGTTGGTGATTGGCTAATGGTTACACAAGCCAAAAAATCGTTATGACATCATAAAGTGGCCAAAATATGGCTGGGCGAATTGCAAACCACGGCCCGTAAAACTCAGAAAAAGTTTTGTGAAGCCGCCATTGTATTTGCTGGCATTAGCATTATTAGCATTAGCATTAGCCCCGCGCACCAACGGAGAGAGACTAACTTATGGCAACACAAAAGAAAACATGGGAGCGGTGGAGTGATGAGGAGGTGTCGGTGTTCTGGCTATTTACTCGGAAGGCTTCAGTAGAAGCTGCTGGGACTCCCAGCAGCTTCTACTGAAGCCAGTCCCCAACTCCGGGGACCTCCGGCCGGGGACTTTGGGCGGCACGCTGTGAAGTGGTTAGCGGCCTGCCAGTAAACCCAAAGCAGAAGAAGAAGAAGTGACGTCAGCACCTTCATTTGCACAATCTTCCCTCAGGGAACTTATTCCGGTGTGAACGCGATCTATACTTAGTTAAGTAAGCACTAAGTACGGCAAAGTACTTGGTGTGAAAGCGGCTAATGGTGCTCTAGGAGGAGATTCAGGTGATAAGGGGGGGGGGGGTTACCTTGGTTGGTGATTGGCTAATGGTTACACAAGCCAAAACATCGTTATGACATCATAAAGTGGCTGAAATCTGATCAGCTCATTTTCAGACAGGTTTTTATATAAATGGATCAGGACAAAAAGAGAGGGGGTCTATTTTCCTGAAACTTTCAGAATCTCTTTACACAGAGGGGACACATGTTGATGTAGAAAATACATGAACAAGTGGATTTTGCATAATAGGTGACCTTTAATTCTAAAGTACTACTACTACTAAATTCCCGTTACCATGACATCTCCTTCCTTTATTCCCGCCACAGAGCATCCAGAAATGGCAGCGCTGCTCTTCACCTCCAGCGTTTGTGTGGGTCTTATTCTCACTCTGCTGGCTGTATCAGTGCGGGTGACCTGCGGAGTTCAGCGCTCCAGAGATCACAGAATCAAACCAAAGTCTGCTAGCCAGGTGGTCAAAAGCCAGGAGCAGGACGACGATGATGGTGAAGATGATGACGAAGAGGGAACAGAAAGCTCTTTAATCTCAGCTGCAGACAGGAAGGGAGTGACTTATGTGAGCGAGGATGCCGAGCGGGCGGAGAGGATCGAGCGCAGGGAGATGGTCATCCAGGAGATACGGATGAACGCCTATCTCAATGGCAGCTCATGTTAACTTAACAGGGAAACCAATAGATGCTGTTCAGCACCTTCAAGATATGTTCAGGATTCTCTGCAGCAGGTCCCAGCCGACACATTTTCTTCATTCATTGTACAGCACTTTGTTTTGTGTTCGGACATTTTTGCAGGAGCACTCATTCAGTAAATAATGTAATGTTGGGTCAAATGCGATACGAGCCATTTTTAAAAAGATCAACAGGATTTAATGCTGTAAAATGGGTGGTCACATATATTATTTAGTTGCTTAAAAAAGTCACCACTGAAGCAACGAAAGAATGTGTCAGGGAGTGGGATTGTTCATAAAACAAAATACAGTTGTTCTCATCTCATAACTTTCTTAGTTTTGAATTAAGCCTTTCCATCACAGACAAATCAAAAAAAGGCATATAATAGTGTTTTCCCTACATAATAACTACAATAGCGATTGGTAAATGTGGCAGCTGTTCATACCATAAACACTGGGTATACGTTTCAATTTCACTTTCCAGAAAAACTTCTTATTTAAGGAGCCATCTGCATTCAAGTGTTGTTACATTTTCCCGTTTTCCTTGAAACCCACCACACCTCTCTGAATCACTGCATCCACTCCGTCAACAACTCAACGGAGTAGAATTAAACTCATTTTGAACTCTTCACTTTCCTCATCACTGCGGGGACAAGAGCTGGAACGACAAACCGCAGTGTGGCAACTTCCTGCCTCAGCACCGACGTTCATTAAAAGGTGTGTGTGAGACAAAGAGAGGAAAGGTGTAGCATCCTTGTCCCTGCGATGTAACACTGTGTTCTAATTGAATCACTACCTCTGAGCATGTGTGAAATGTCAACATGTCGTTAATACCAAAATGGACAAACATGTTTTGTACACGGGCACATTTTGAAAACAATTTATTAGATTTTTTCCACAACAACAATATAAAGAGAATATCTTAAATGTATTTCATCTGCACAGCTTCAATAAAAATGTAAAATTGAGGTTAAAAACAATCAGTAAGGGAATACAAGGATCAGATTGACCTTCAAATAAATCAGGTTTTTAATGACATCATGACCCGTCCTGTCAGACAATGTCTCCAGATACAAATAAATACTAAAATGTATTGAACTGATTTAAGGATAGTGAGAATAAGGCATTATAGTCGGTTGCATGTGGAGCTGTATGGGATCAGGGCAGCAGCTCCACGGTGGGAATCTGGGTGTAAGCGGTTTTTCACCTGGGCCCCCATTTGATGTTAGAGAGGCCCTGAAACTGTTTTCTGAGAGCTTGTCTGTCTGTCCACTCCGAGTCCATGTGGCTATCATCGTCTCCCTCAAGTTTCTGAAAAGATTACAAGAGGAAGGTTAGAAAGGCACATTATGTACAAACAGGAACTTGGTTTTGCATGCGTGCCTATTTAGAAGTCCAGGAGTGTTTTGTGTCTTTCCTCACCTTGAGCTCCTCCTGCCTCCTGTATTGACGCATCATCATCTGTTTCTGCTGCTCCTCAGTGATCACAGGCTCTCTCCCTGGGGCCCCCTGCCCTTTCTGAAGGGGAAGGCAAAATGGATTGCAGATATTCTCAAAACTGACATGTATACTGCCTGTAATATACCGTCAAAATACTCCCTTTAGGATGAAATGGCTTACCTTTTGGATTTTGACCACAAGCTTCGTCTTTTCATTTTTACCAATGTAGTCCTGCAGTTTTTTCCCCCTCTGCATCTCTTTGCCAGCCCACCATAGCTGGCACTCCGCCTCTGTGACCACCTGCAGAGAGGCCTGAGGTACAGACAGATGAGAGGGTAGATTTAAAAGGAATTATTAGGGAGAAGTTAAGATGGATTCACCTCCAGATGTACCAAACAATAGTGACATTAGAAACTTATGGTGTTCTTTACTATTTTTATGTTGATAACTGTGCATATTGACAAAGGTGCAGCTGTTCACCTGGGTTCCTGAAAGGTCTTCCCTGTCTTCAAACTCCATCCTGATAGGGTCATGAGGAGGCAGCCCCATTGGGTAAACAATCATGACCGCACCCCTTAGTGGGTCTAGGGCGTCCTTTATCATCTCCATGGTGACACAAACATTAGCTTGGACTTGTTTCTGAAGAATGAGGAGAAAGACGTATTTCATTCAAATGTTTGACCCTTGCTAAACAACACGATGTGAAATATGTGTTTAAAAAAAAAATAATACTCACTTTGGAGATCAGTGCCTTCGCCTCTTCCACAGTTCTCATCAACACCTCTTTCATTTTATCATTTGGAGCTGGTAGATGGGAAAGAGGGGGAATTTCAGCCTTTTTCATGCTTGAATTGGTATCACAACACATTTTAAAAAACTGATGTGCAAATTAACCTCTTCACAAGACAGTTAAGCATGCGTTAGGTTAAGTTGACTTTACTTTTTAAATTGCGAAGCCCAGTGTCTTACCCTGTCCGTTCCTCCTCCCAATCTCATCCCTCCTCAACACGGGCCCTCCACTGGGAACACACTTTTCTTCCCATTCATCGATCAGGTTCAGGTCCACAATCTGCTCCTCTGTCAGCCCCTGCATGTTGGGGGGCAGTGTGGTGCCATGGTCAGCCAGCTCTGGGATCTCTGAGGGTACATAAAATAATTAACAAATGAATGTAAATGTATCCAACAAGACTGAACGATCTTATTTACAAGAGCCATTTGTGCGGAAATGTTCTTGAGACCTTGAACAGAATACTTATTCAGATATTCAGTTACTTGATAATTAATAAAAAAGTGTTTGAGCATGCGCAGTGTGTTTTCTGCAGTTGCAGACTCGACTGTAATAAACGGACTCGGAGGCGCTGTCTGTGATGCTCAAAAAGTACTAAAGTTCCTTAGTATTTGTTAAACAGAAGTATCTTTGAAGCCCTAACACCTCGGACGTTACACCAGTTTAAACAGTAGTAACGTGTGAATTCAGCCTACTGAAGCTTGTCATCCCTATAAAGTGTTAAAAGTAAATATTCCTACTTTACCTGAACATATCCTGTCCACTTTGAGCCTCCCGTTGTAAATGGCTGTAATTTGCTGAATCACCGACTCCACAGGCGCGAGCACAGTGGTGTTGAAAAGAAACTGGCTTTCATCTCCACGCTTCACATGCAGCTGCACCATCTCGAGAAGCAGCTTACCGTCTGTTTTACCACCTAAAAGAGATGTTTCAGGATATAAATAAATGCGACTTTTGTTGTTGAATAGAGCCGCAACAACACGAATAGTTTGAGTGTGGAAACACAGTAGCCGGGGTCAGGGGGAAACAGTGTAACCATAGCAACAGTTGTGTCTACAAGTTAGCTTTCAACTAGCTAGCGAGTAAAGCTATTTACATTTTAAACGCTCAACTGTTTAAGGGTCATGACATGTCATTATATAAACTGAAAATGGTAACACTTACCTGTGCAGTGAAACGACAAGCACAATGTTCCGACTGAGTTTAGAGTTTGTTTACAACACACAACCGGTGAAAGTACCCCTACTAAACGTGAATCCAATCCAACATGGATTGAATTCTTCTTCGTGTGAAAAACCAAGGGCAGGTTATAACAATCCAATCAGTATTACTGTCCTCTAGCGGTAACACATGGTAACACTGTGACCAATAAGGTATGTTTTTGAACAATCTTTAATCACTGGCTTGTCCTACTATACCAGAAGAAAAGGATAATTAACCCACTTACCTCGGCTTTATGTTTACTTTCATTGACATTATATCACAGTGACTGACTATAACTGGATAACAGACTACTCTAGAAGTAATTTAACAAATTCAACAACTAAAATTACACAAAGATGATATGATAAAGGTTTTTTTTGGTGGGTGTTTCTCCTTAAATGCTGCATGGGTGCAATGACAGAGGGTGGCGTATGCTGTACAGATTGTGAAGCCACCTGAAGCAAATTTGTAATATTGGGCTATACAAATAAAAAAACACTTCACACAAACATGTAATGCCTGTACAACTTTGATATTAAGTATAATAGGTGTATGATGTTTAATTCTCTATGATGTTACATTCTGCAGTCAAAGACGAGTCGACACACATGAACATATAGGGTCGACTTACATTTATTTTTGCATACATACAACATAAACTGCTTCATACATAAATGTGCAATCTGCTGTGCACTTAAAATATGGAACATTGGATATTAACATGAGCTTCATGTTTTCTCTTGAACACATACAGAATATGTTCAACAACACAGACTCTTCATTTACTATGGATTATAGCCATAAAAAGGGACACCGACCTCACAAAAAGAGCAATTTGTTTCCTATAAAATCTCATCTTGTACATGACATGACACAAAGCGCTGGCTAGTCACCTACAGAATCTACTGCACACATTTGGATAACACAATAAATGCATTGTGGTGATGACACCGACATGTAAGCAAAGGCGACCTGATACACTTGCTTACATAGATAGCTACTGCATTCAGTGCAGAGAATGAAGATTATTTATATTTGTTTGACATTTGCAGAAGCGTTAATTAGCTGGTACTTTCTTGTGTCATCCTCAAGGAGCCATCAAAAATGATTATAGGACCACACTTTTACTGATACCTTTGCAAAAATACTTGATCATCATTGATGCTGACCTTTACAACTCAACAGCAGGTAGTACAGGGGAAAATACTGACACATCACCTCTGA
Source organism: Gobionotothen gibberifrons (assembly GCA_943591055.1). Classification (NCBI taxonomy): domain Eukaryota; kingdom Metazoa; phylum Chordata; class Actinopteri; order Perciformes; family Nototheniidae; genus Gobionotothen; species Gobionotothen gibberifrons. The sequence continues at coordinate 291,841 of CALSBZ010042637.1, read as the reverse complement.
CAACACCACACACACACCCCATGGATGGTTACGAAATCAGCGAGGCTCAGTAACAATGACTCTCAACTGGAGGAAACAGCTATGGGTTAGATATTACAGGCGGACCTTCAAACGTCAAACCACACTACTGTCTGGAATGTGGGCCAATGCGCCTGGGAGGGACACGACAAACAGTCAACTGGAAATGATAATCGGGCGATGCGTTTCAGCATACAGTGTAGTTGAGTCTGTATATTCAGTCAAGGTGGTTGGTGCTTTGAGGAATAAGAGTCCTTTGTTAACATTGTTGCATACAGTGAGGCCCCTCCACAGCCCTTGGAGGCTAGAGCGGAAATACAGTGACAGCCATGCGCTAGTGAATACAGTGGCTGTTAGTTCAGCAAATACACTGCGTTTTAAATGAGAAGATTTCCAAGGGGAAAAGCTCTGATCATTTCCACCCCTAACTCCGTACACACACACACACACACACTCACATCCAAACACAAACACGGCAACAGACGATATGCACCTCAAACACGACACATTACTTCTCACCACAGATATTAACAATAGATATTTAGAGTAAATGTTCCGAGAAATTAAAAGCATGTCTTGTGCAATGAACAAAAGCTGAAGTAAAAAAAAAAAGTGCCCTCTTCTTATTAGGCATGGCTTGGCCTGGCCGCCATGTTTACTGACCCGAATCATATGAGTAACAGAAGTATACAAACGGCCACATTCTCTGAATTTACAATAGTGTGTTTAAATGCTTTGGATAAATCAGGAAGAATAAAAACACTGCAGAGGTGGAAAGGTCATCTGCTCAACCCGCTGGCTCTCATTAGTGTCATTCTGCCTTCAGCAAGAATACAACCAAGAGAGCTCACACAGCCTGTCAGTGCATATCAGTAACATTGTGCAAACACACTGATACAGCCATCACAAACACAATATACACATATAGCGAATCGGTTCCATGTTGAAAACCTACATTTATACATATATCACTATGTATAGGTTTTGATATAGAGCTCCAAAATATATTCAGCTAAGCGTAACAGCCCACGTACAAGGAATGATGACGGCATAGAGAGAGGAAGAACATAACGTCTGACTATCAACTGGATGATAGTCAGTCCAGCGGCAGTGAACAGTTTGACTGGCTATGACACTTTCTTGCGGTTGTTCACGCCGTGGTTTCAGCGAGGAGGCAATGACAACCCAGTGCAACAAAAAGTACATTCAAGTTCAAAGCGAGCGCACAATATGCATTTTAAACGTGCACTCATTAGACACAAAATACCAGAACATACAGACTATTTTTGGACTATGTAAAACCTTCAGTGCGTAGCCTTCTACTTCCTGTAAACTGAGAAGGTAGAGGATTCCTCTCTACTTGAAGAAGCCTGCTCTGATGTACAAGTCAGTGGAAATGATGCACGTTGCCAGTGAATGGCAAGGTAACACTGAGCCTCGCAGGCGAATGCAGTTTGCTGCACGGCCACACATACATGTCTATATATTGCACAGGTGGCTAAACATATGATTTGTGCGTATAGATGTACTTTATATAGTTCCATAATGTAGACACAGGCACGAGTTTGCTGCCCTGAAGAAACATGAACATCAGAACAATTCATATTCAAATAAATGTAAAGGGATAAGCAAACATCTCTGTGGGAAACTTAGCACACACATGTTACTGCTGAAGATAAATATTACGTTCCTGGGAATCAGAAGGGGATTGGTCTATACCTTTTTAAATACTCTCTTTTGTACATACACACACATATACACATTTATCATAGATCTATACATATCTGGATATGCCCTTTACGTATTAAGAGTGATCCCAGCTGTCTGTTGGGAACAAGCAGTCGTCGCTCAGACCCTCTGGGAGGTTTGGGTTGCTGGGTGCAGTTCTGGTCGGGATGGGAGGAGGGAGCGTTGGGAACACTGAAGGGACCGAGGATAACCAGTCGGGCTCCGAGTCAAACACAGAGCGGGAGGGGAGAGTCTGTGTTTGTCCCACGTGGGAACTTGAAGGGAAGACGGGGGCCTGTGGCGTTTTGGTTGGATGTTGAAAATCCAAATCATCATCAAAAGTGACCCAACTCTTTGTGGGTTTACCTACTGAGGGGGGTGGCAGGCGACCCGGTGCGAGGACAGAGGGGATGGAGGAGGGAGGAGCCAGAGGCAAGGAGGGGACAGGAGGCGGGGCGAGGGGGAGCAGAGGGTCAGCTGTGGGGTTGAAAGCGGGCGACGGTCCAAACAGGGACGTGGTCCTCTGGAGCTGGGAGGTGGGGGCCGCCGCTGTTGGAGCAATGATGGGGATGAGGGGCTGAGTGAACGCAGACATGGTCCTCTGAATGTTTGGCGTCGGGACGGAGCTGAAGTCCGGGGTGAGCGGGCGGCTGGGCTGATACCGCTGCGCCAGAGGGCCCGTGAAGGGGTTGGTGCTGCTGGGCCGGGCGGGGAGCGGGTCGGGAAGGAGGGGGCCGGGCGGGGCCCACAGGGTCTCCTGAGAGCGGCTACGAGACGGGACCGGAGGAGGCGGGAGCAGGGAGGAGGAGGAAGGGGACGCGGCGGTGGAAGAAGAGGAGGAGGAGGAGGAGGAGGAGGAAGAGTCGAGTGGCTGCAGGGCGGAGAGGGCGGGGGACTGGAGGGAAAAGGATAAAGGGAGAGTGTTGGAGGATACAGGAACAGAGGGGGGGGCACGCAGAGAGGCACCTCTGTTCAGGGACTGGGTGGTGTGCCAGGGGGAGGAGGAGGGGAGTAAATCGGAGGTGAGTGGGTCGAAGGGGTCCGGCTTCCATTGTGCTTCTATTTGGATTCCATTCAGTCCATTCGTCTAGGGAGGAACAAAACAAGAAACAGACATTCAGCGTAGGAACTAATGGTCTACAGAATGAATGTATTGTTTTTACTTCTTTAAATAAGAACAAGGATTAAAGATACCCCCCTGGAACAGTTAACGATGTGCATCTGTGTCTGGCTTGATCAATAATGCCACGTCTCCATAGGGTACCTTTAATCTGTCCAACTTGAATACACTACAGCTAGCATGGATGAAAGCATCACAGTCCGCATACAATCCACCAACTCTAAAACAAATGGATGTAAAAGTCAAATGATATTATGAAGTCTTTGCGTATGTGCTCACTCTTCACACCTTGAACACAAACAGTGAGCAGATAGGAAAGGATCAGTGAAGGGGAACATCTTTTTTCCATGTCATTTGATGGTTTGTTATGACAAAAAGAAAAGACAAAGGACGCTCCCTTTTGTGAGCCGAACACAAAACAATGCGTGGACTTGCAGTGGTCTAATAACATCCAGGTTAAAACAACAATAATATAAAGAGGAGGAGACGTAGGACTGTTTTTTTACGAAATGAGGAAAGGACGAGGTTATTAGGTGTAATGTATGGGGGGGGGGGGGGGGTAATGACATCAGAGCAGAGGACTGTTGTGCTATGGAGGATGAGACAAAGAGGTGGTGTAATTTAAAGTACCTGTTACCCTGAGGGCTTCTCCAGCTTGTGAGAGAGAGGCAAATGTATCAGAGAGACAAAAGCAGGAAGAATGACACAAAAACTAAGCTCATTGGATGTGAGACAAAGCAGCAGAAAGAGGCTAATCCTCCATCACCGACACTTACATCATTTATCATAACATATCTTTGTCTAATGAGCAGAATTTGAGCAAGCATCTGTAATACATCATTTAACAAACGAAAAAAAGGCAGGATGGTCTTAGTGTTTTAAAATACACAATACACTCGGTGTTCTCTGTACAGTTGCTGACGTTCCAATCATGGAATGAAAAGGAAGTTGGCACCAACCTGGGCAGCTGGGGCTGTTTCAGTCTTGGCAGCCTCAGGTGGCAGAGCTTGAGAGGAGCGGGAGCGTGGGGGGGGTTTGGGAGAGGCGAGGCCCTGCGGAGACCCTGCAGAGGCAGCAGCAGCAGCAGCAGAGGAGGAAGCAGGGGGCCCGACTTTAGGAGCCTGCTGTGGCTGGAGTGGAGCTTGAAGGGTGGGCTGCATGGGGGCCTGGAGCTGGGGCTGAGCTGCAGGGGCCGCTGAGTGGGGCTGCATGGGGGCCTGCATGGGTGCCTGCATGGGGGCCTGCATGGGGGCCTGCATGGGGGCCTGCAGGGGGGCCTGCATGGGGGCCTGCATGGGGGCCTGCATGGGGGCCTGCTGGGGAGGCGGAGCCTGGGGTCTCGCTATCTGGGGCTCTGCTGGAGGAATACCTGAGGGAGGAAACGGGACAGAGTTCAGGCTTCAGCGCATCTCATTAAAAGGTCACCTATTATGCTAAATCCTCTTCTTCATGTCTCTTCTACATCAACATGTGTCCCCTCTGTGTAAAGAGAGTCGGAAAGTTTCAGGAACAAAGATTCTCTCTCTTTTTGTCCTGATCCATTTCTATAAAAACCTGTCTGAAAATGAGCTGATCAGATTTCAGCCACTTTATGATGTCATAACGATTTTTTGGCTTGTGTAACCATTAGCCAATCACCAACCAAGGTAACCCCCATATCACCTGAATCTCCTCCTAGAGCACCATTAGCCGCTTTCACACCAAGTACTTTGCCGTACTTAGTGCCCAGCACTTAGTGCCAGCACTTAGTGCCAGCATTTAGTACTCCCATGGAACTAAGTACAGATCACGTTCACACCGGAATAAGTTCCCCGAGGGAAAATTATGCAAATGAAGCCGCTGACGTCACTTCTTCTTCTTCTGCTTTGGGTTTACTGGCAGGCCGCTAACCACTTCACGCCGTATACTGCCACCCGAAGTCCCCGGCCGGAAGTCCCCGGAGTTGGGGACTGGCTTCAGTAGAATCTGCTGGGACTCCCAGCAGCTTCTACTGAAGCCTTTCCGAGTAAATCGTCAGAACGCCGACACCTCATCACTCCACCGCTCCCATGTTTTCTTTTGTGTTTCCATAAGTTATTCTCTCTCCGTTGGTGTGCGGGGCTAATGCTAATGCTAATAATGCTAATGCCAGCAAATACAATTGCGGCTTCACAAAACTTTTTCAGAGTTTTACGGGCCGTGGTTTGCAATTCGCCCAGCCAATAGAAATTAGTACTTTTTTCTCCCCAGGATAGTACCACCTCTCTAGCAGGCACTACAAATGGGGATAAAAGTTCTCGGAACGAAGTACTCTTTTTGGTGTGAACGCAAAATTCCAGACACTAATGGAACTAAGCGGGAAAAGTACTCCGATGCGAAAGCGCCTCGTGTTCTTTTTAACCAAATATCTCTCAGAGGGGCGTGGGGAGGGGCTCCTTATTTTCATCTAAAGTAACAGACAGAGAATCAGCACTTTTGAAACAGGGCTGAAACAGAGGGGATTATGGGATGCTGCAATAATCTGTTTGGTGTTTCGAGCCAAACACTTCAGAGACATGTTTGGTATATATCTGAGACCTGTAATATATTGATTAAAAACAGTGTAATAGGGACCTTTAAGAACCATTCTAGCGTTGGTGATTGCCCTTTGGGAAAACACTTTTCCTTACCCAGAGGCAGGTCCGTGGGTTTGGCCAGAGCAGGTCGTGGGGCCCCGGGGTGGTTGTCTGGGATGGGTCGAGGGGCCCCAGGATGCACCTCTGTGATGGGCCTGGGGGCTCCAGGGTGAGAGGGAGGTTGTTGGCGAGACTGAGGGGGTATGCTGATCACCCCGGCTCGAGGAGGGATATTCTGGATGATGATGAAAAAAAGGAATAGAGAATAGAAAGTATTGACAAATTGGGTAAAAATCCGTTAAAAAGTGAATAATCTTTTGTATTCAGATGTATACTCACTGGTCTGGGAGCACCTGCAGGTCCAGTAGACCCCACTGCTACCTGGCCTCGCGCTGAAAGAGTACACAGACAAACATGAGCCAAACATCTTATCATTTGATATTCATCAAGTAGGCTGTGTCCCCTGGAGAGAGATGTAAGGAATAGCAGTAGGAAGATGGGAGCACATTAACAAAGATAACAGAATCACACACGAGTGCACTGAACCCCCCCCCCAACCTATGACAGATCAAATTCCCCAGGGCTGACTTCATAATTAATGATGATTCAATCTTTCCCGAGCTGCAGGAGGTCTGGAGGAGAGGCAGGCCTTGTTCTGTGAGCCAACTGCTTACCACACACGCCTCCTCTTACACTATTCTCCCACTGAACCCCTCTCAGTGCCCGCGAACATGTTCCCACGCGACTAAGATGTCTGCTTCTGTGTAATACTTCACTGTACGGTCACCCAAAGTAAGCTAACCCTGCTAATTACACACGCCGCTGCTGTGAGGGTGGGATTCAGTTAACCTCACTCACAAACTTCCCAATAAATCCACAATGTTATTGTTTGTTTGTGTTTTTCTTGTAATCATTTTTTCTCTTTGTATATACAATCAGTACAGACCATTGTCTCATTTGTATGCATATATTTCGCTTTCCCCTTCTAAATGACAAACATTACTTATGCATTGTCAAAACGCAATAAAAAGATTTTTGATCAGAAACTTCCCGATAAAGATGTTGTTTAATGGAAAGAACTCATACTTAAATATGCAAACACCCTTTATCTTCATCTAGACCCGGGGGCCAAATCAGGCCCGTGGTGGATTTAATTTCAGCCTCCAGGATATTTTCTAATTACTATTAGATCTGGCCCCGCCGGTATATTGCACGCACACCTTCACTCCATCCTGAGGGTCTCCTCCGCTCAGAGCCTGACCCCAAACATTGATGACCTTGCACCCAAGATGAGATGCCAAGTATCTGAACTAGCATCACAGAGCAGCACACTGAGTTTACATGGATGTTTCCTTCTGCACTTTGTTTCTTGCGACAACAGGGAATGTTTTTTTTTCTCTTTGAGGGAAATAGTTTTGTTGAAGCTGTTGTTGGCCTGTGGAAAAATGTAATCATAAGAAATGACTCTGGAAAAGCTGCAGATAGAGCCATAAGAAATGAATGCAACTGATTATTTAATGTTTAATGTTGTTTTTATGGGCAATAATTTAAGCTTTGTTAGTTCCAGGTTTAATATGTGCAATAAGTTCATTTCAATACGTTTTGCAATAAACATTAGCCTCATCTCAATACCCCTCCTCGACTCCTCCTTTCCCTCACTCGCCTCCTTTCCTTGCGTCTTAGCTCCGCCTCCGTAAGATGCGAGCGAGAGACACTTTTAAACGACGTCTGTTAATGATGACATGTGAACAGCTGTATCCCCTCTCATCGGGCTTAACTGAATAACCCCTTAGAACCGGCCCATTTGTTGTTAAATATGTATTTAAATGAATGAATCTTTCTCTTGTTAGTCAAGGAATGCAATGTATGATGGTTGGTCCTGCTTTTGTGTTCCGTTTTGATGAAAATGTAGCCTACATTTAAATAAAAATATAATTATAGTAATGTGAAAGCCTTTTAGAAATGAATTGCACATAATAATTCCCACGGAGCTGTGAGCACTTATACATGTATGTGACGCTTTTCCACTCATCTTCCAGTTGTCGGTTTTCCTCATACAGTCTATAGTTTTCCTCTGTTGAACTCATAGACTGTATATATAAAGGTTGAAATGGACCAGCTGTGAAGGTGGGGGCGGGGCTTTTATACGCGAGTAGTGAAAACACTTCTGCGTAGTCTGCTCGCGTGTATCCTCCCTTTCGTCTCCTCCCGCACCCTCCTCCCTCACCCCTCCTCCCTCACCCCTCCTCGACTCCTCCGTGTGCATTTCAGCTATTGGGACGTCCTTCAACATGGCGTGTCTTGATCGATTTCCGGGTCAAGTCCCGGAGGAGGGGAAGAGAGGAGTCGAGGAGGGGTATTGAGATGAGGCTATTGAACCAGTCCAGCCCTCGACTAGTACCCATTTTTTTATTTTGGCCCACTGTGTATTTGAGTTTGACACCCCTGGTCTAGACTAATGCTAATTGAGGCTGCATGGTGCTTTTTGCCGGCACTCACCTGTGGCGGCCTCAGGCCGAGGAAGAGCGGGGCTTTTTGGTCCTTTGCAGCACAAAGGAAACCAAACGACATTAGTGTTATACACAAAACGGTAATACTGGTGATATGAAGCAGGGGTACCTAATGACAACACGGTACAAGAAGCACTAGGAGGAGCGTATGGTGGTAACACTGCAGCCGAGCAGTGAAGCCTGAGATGCTGGGAGTCTGAATATCTTTCTGCCGGGTGAGGATTTCCTCACTAATCACAGTGGATTACTGCAGCGGGGCTGACATTAAAACCATTTTAAGTCTGGACCAATGGGATTTTCCTTGACCCCATGTTATCTCCCCATGAAAAGACTAGGATCACCATATCTATACCCGTTCAGTGCATTATAAAGTGATTCAAACAGACTTGATCTGATGCACATCGTCCCTGTTGCACAACTTTTAGACTTAAACTAAATTGTTACAAGCAACAGAGTTACAGAGGGAAATGACTGCTCTACTTGTCATTCCTTTTTGTAATCATAACAATAGTTCATAATATGGATACATTATAAGTACAAACACAACTCAAAATGAAGTTGAAAGAAAACAGTCAGATGTTTCCTACAGTGGTTGTTTCCCGATTCAACCTCTATCGTTTTCTATTCCCAGTCTTTTTGCATTTAACTAAGCCAAATATATTTGTACAACAGCCTACCAAACACATCTCTCTCTCTCTTACAAACACACATAGGCCTGATAAGACCCAGAATAAATAATTAGTCAACAGTGAACCATCAATGTCAATACAGGCATTGATGACTGGGTCAAGGACAACAGAAATCAGGGGACATTTAAAGCCTGTCCAGTTACCTTCACTTCTTCTCCTACCAAACGGTGAGCGAGGAATTTGGCAATAGTCTTAGATTAAAAGAGGTAAACAATATTTGAATATGAAAAAACATAAACATTGTGACTTACCAGCTAATCTATCTATCTACTCCTACGTTAAATACATTCGGAAGAGGTGGCAAAACCCACAAGAACACCTAGACTAGTAAATAACAACACTTGTATAGTACTCACAGATATATATCCACTAACATCAGAAATGACAGGGGAGTGAAATCAGACATGACTCAGCAACCACTTGGCCTATTTACACATCAAATTGTATTCTCCGATTTATTTGGGTGGATAGCTTTTGGAACATTTCATTTAATAAGTTAGTACGCTTGAACTGAACCCAAGTCCAGTTCCAATCAGGTGCATCCAGTCAGGTTTAAGAGAGGGTTCAAGTCATCTGGATGGTCCAGTGAATGTATATACTTTTGTGTCAAAGCATCACACAATCATCTGCACACTAACTTTGTTCCGTTTCAAACTGAAATGAGCATTGCAACTGACAGCTTCCCAAATCAGGACTAATGCAATGTGCTTCTGTGTGGAGCGTCACATGGAAAGTAGCAGCCGCTATGTCGAATGCTTCAGCAATGTAAGCACATAAGCACACAGTCTCACTCGAATCACCTTACCTACAGAGTGCCTTCTAACTGGCAGAGGGCTCATGCCTCCTTCAGGTGTGAGGAGAAGCAGTGGGACAAAGTTGAACATGTTAACACCTGCTTTAAGTGTCTTATACTGTAACACGGTGATAAGTTAAATATCCACACTTGCGAGGTAGGATTGTATTTGTATTCTTCGACGAAGAGCGTGCTTGTGTAATTTAACAGAGGGTTGAAACCTTACCTGAAGGTGGTGGTGGGCGTTGAGGGGGTGCTGGTCTGGCTGGGGGGGCGCCGGGCCGAGGGGGCGGTGGGCGTTTGGGCTCCATAGATGTCGGGGCACCGGGCTGGAAGTCAACAGGAGGCCCTGGAAGGATTTAAGCGGTTCAAATGAAAAAGGGGGCGGTTTAACTGAGCATCGTTTCACCATGTGCAATTGTTTCCAGAATATTTTTGACTAGTTTACATACTAATACTGTATTTTACATTTTTGTTTTATTATTTAAATTTGTATTCTATTTTATCTGTATTTGTTTTACCTTGTGTGAATCCTGTTTTTCACTCTGACCCTGTTGCTGCTATAAACGCCTGCATTTCCCCACGGGGATAAGTTAAGTCATCTTATCTTATATTCACACAGTACAAACAAATTGGTTTCCCCACCATTTCTACTAAATTGAAAATTGGAGGATGTCTTGGTGACTTAAAAGTAAAGGTTATAATCACATGAGCAGATCACACTGGTCAATCACACTGTAAATCAAGCCTTAGAATAGAATAGTATGGTCACACATGCAGAGCACACAGCACACACAATGAAATGTGTGTGCTAGTACCAGGAGTCTAGTACTAGGAGCAGTGGGCAGCTATTGCACAGCGCCCGGGGGAGCAATGGGAGTGGGGGGGTTGTCTGGTGCCTTGCTCAAGGGCACCACGGCAGGGCCCAGGAGGTGAACTGGGACCCCTCCAAGTAGCAGTCCACACTCCATATTTAGGTCTGTTCGGGGACTTGAACCGGCGACCCTACGGCTCCCAGTCCAAGCCCCTACTGACTGAGCCGCTGCCTTATTTCTGTTAGTCTAAAGACAAACACACATTTTTTTAAAGAGCACTACAAAAACTAGTTTCAAAAGGAAACTGGAAGACACACTACAAGCCCTCTAACACTAGACAGATTAAATAATCACACGTTGAACTTTACCTGGAAACTCATCCTTTAATGATGGGGGGCTTAAATCTGTTTCAGTGCGTTATAAACAGAACAGAATTAGAGTTTATATTCCAGCAGGCAGACACTGGAGCCTCAGCTGATTGTTGGACTGTGCGTTTAGCAACATGATACCAGGTGTGTGTCATAATGCACATCTAATATTTACCCTGTGTTGGTCGGGAGGGGCCTCCACGACTCGGCCTGCTAGGGCCGGGAGCTTCTCCGTGGGTGGGGGAGGGACAGGGACTTCCGCGGGGGGAGGGGAGGGGAGAGGACCCAGGGGCGGTCCCTGCTCCAGGCTGAAGGTGCTGGGGAAGGATCTCCTCCACCTCATCGTCCACATCACCTGGGAAAAGACGGCAGGAATTCATCAATCCATGCCCGCTGATCGTCTTTGTTTGTACTCCCCCCACCCCAACCCTCCCTTATGTTGTAAAGCAGTTTTGAGTCCCAGAAAAGCGCTATATAAATCGAATGTATTACAGAGGTGGGAAGTAGTGGAGTACAAATACTTTGTTACTGTACTTAAGTACATTTTTCTGGTATCAGTACTTTACTCCACTACTTATTTTTCTGACGACTTTTTACTTTGACTTCTTACATTTTGAACACAAATACCTGTACTTTCTACTTCTCACATTTTGAACACAAATACCTGAACTTTCTACTTCTCACATGTTGAACACAAATACCTGTACTTTCTACTTCTTACATGTTGAACACAAATACCTGTACTTTCTACTTCTTACATGTTGAACCCAAATACCTG
>CALSBZ010042637.1:222967-269688 GCA_943591055.1 Gobionotothen gibberifrons | reverse complement strand
CGGCTTATATACAGGTGCGCTTAATAGTCCGGAATTTACGGTATACTTGTTTGTATTTATGTTCACCTTGCAATGCCTGTGTCTCCAGAGTAGTAGAAGAAGCCACACTCCTCTATGAACTTGCTGAGGTAGGGTTTTAGGACACTGTGCAGTTTGTCGGCCTTTCCCCCCTTCACATTTTGATGGTAGTCGAAGTTCACCATTTTCACCGCCGTTGCATGCTCCGATGCCTTCAGGTGACTCTGAGCGTGACAGAGAGAGGAGGAGGATTATCCCCTGACATTCTAACTGAATGAGAAACTGTTGTGCGTGCAAGACCTGTCCCAGCATGGACATGCATATTTATTTTTCTCTAACACAAAAGATGGACATTCAAAGAACTATGAGTCAAGTTGACCATGTATAAACAATATGTGAGGCATTTTTTAAAGTGCTTCCCACAGCTTAAGAAACATGATATGTTTTCGTATACAAAGTGAAAATTAAGTTTTGTTCTGCACACTAGAGGAAACTAAATATTCCACTATGGCAAACCAGAACATTTCTTTAATAGTAATGAAAATATGTAGTTTTTTTAAGACAAATGTAGTTTCCTCTGTGGATTAGATTAAGGTTGGAATAATTCTGTATTGTTTGAAGCATCAGGAAGAACACGTCAGTGTCAAAGGACGAAAAGTAGCTTCCCTCACCTGAAAAGCTTTGCTGAGCATGTGTTCCCCTTCTTTACTCCCAAGCAGGTTGATGATCACCTGTTTACCATACAACCTTCGCAGTGTGGTGAAGTGTCTGGACAAAACATAATATGCATTGTTAAGGTAAAGACAACATCACACACTAATAGTATACCTATTGCAGCATTTCTCATAACACGTAAAAGTCTCCGTGCTTGGTACCAAGTATAGATAGATAAAAAGAAAACACAATAAATAGCGTATCTCAACACCTGCTGGGCTACTGTACAGGCATAATGCTCGGGCTGCTCAATTAATCGTATTTTAATCGCGATTACGATTATGGCTTGCAACGATTACGAAATAAAACGATTATTTCTTTATTATTATTATTACTTTCTTTTTTTTTTTGGTTTTTATAATTTTTTTTTTTTTTGGTTTTTCAGTTGAATTATACTTAAAGTTCAGGGTAATCAACTGTTAAAAAAACAAACTGTTCAAATTGTGTTTCTCCAATAAATGGATGTTTTCAAAGTCAATGAATAATCGCATTATTAATAATCGCAATTACAATTATTGACCCAAATAATCCAGATTATGATTTTCGCCATAATCGAGCAGCCCTACATGATGCTGTTAAGACTATGATAAAAGAATGCAAATGACTTTAAATAAGATACGAAGACACATTAGAAATGGCACGGATATAAGGATTCAAGCTTCACTTTTGGAGTCAACAGTGAGTTATTCATGTGGGAATACAATTACACGTATGAGTGGAATGAGTGCACAAAACAGTTTATTAGGGGGGGGGGGGATAGTTTTGCAAAGTAGTAGAGACTAGTGGAAGGAACAGTGTCCAAAAGAGGCATTTCAATAACCACAGGCCTCACCATCAAGTGTTAAGAATATTGCAGACATGGATTAATCATCAGTAGCATCCAGCAGCAAGAACATCACACAAAGGCTACGAATACAGTGTTTCTAAAAATATGTTCTTGTTGGCCTTGTACTTTAATAGGCATTTTTAAGATAGACATATACTGTACTGTAAGGCAGCCACTGCAAACAAGAAACAACTAGATATAGCAACCGATGAGTCATGAGCACAGATCTGGACAGATATTGAGAAAGACTGGCTGCATTGCCAACTATTTAGTGTGAGAAAAAGACGCATTTGCTGTAAGATACAACTGGTGCACCATCTGACAAGCTTGTCTTAACACGTTCAGCATGGCCGCTCGGATAGGGAGGCTACAGAAAACAGATAAGGATGAAGCCAGGCACGGGACAATCAAGGAGTGCCACGGTGATTAGAGAGATCATCTTCTAGCTAGAGAGCCTGAGTTTAGCCCAGTGACTGACATCCCATCTGGCTTCATCAAACTAACCAATCTAAAAAGGGAGCTGTTGTGTTGGTAACCCTGCATCTGCAATGTGTCTCTGTTTAACCACTAAACATGGAAAAGCAGCTTTTAGTTATTATGCCCCAACAATTAGGAACAGACTGCCTAAATCGTGCACGTCCGCCGAAACACTTCCTATTTTTAAATCCCGACTAAAAACGCACCTATTTGCCGCTGCTTTTAATTGAGCTGCCGAATACTCACACTACAGTATAGGGCTGCTCGATTATGGCAAAAATCATAATCTGGATTATTTGGGTCAATAATTGTAATTGCGATTATTAAATGCGATTATTCATTGACTTTGAAAACATCCATTTATTGGAGACATTTTTTTTGAACAGTATGTTTTGAACAGTTGATTACCCTGAACTTTAAGTATAATTCAACTGAAAATATAATAATAATAATAAAAAAATAATCGTTTTATTTCGATTACGTTGTTTTCGTAATCGTTGCAAGCCATAATCGTAATTGCGATTAAAATACGATTAATTGAGCAGCCCTACTACAGTATGCCTTTTTAGTCATGTATTCTGTACCTGCTGTGTTTATTTATTGAATTTATTTCATTACCTTTGCTTATTATGCCTGTTTTTAAATGCCTTTTTAATAATGCATTTATGCTGTATTTGTTCTTAAATGTATTTAGCTTTTAATCTGTAAAGCACTTTGAATCGCCACGTGCTGAAAAGTGCTATATAAATCAAATTGCCTTGCCTGTAGACAGGGAGAGCAACAACCATTTCACTGACCATCTGGTCTCCAAAATGAACTTCCAGTTAAGACAAGATGAGTGATCAAAGACTCATGTGGTAGCATAGCTCTTTGTCCAACATTCTAAGTAGAGCTTGGAGGCATAAGAAATATGCGGGAAGTTACAAAAGGACTGCAATACATATTAAATGCAGAGGGCGACAGCTGATCAAGGGCTACCAATGTGTCCCTTCTGTTCTCTGCAATCAACCGGCCTCTGAGGACACACTTCAATGAACATCTACTCCTTTAGGAGTCTGAAGAGCCTGTCTCTGTTCTGCCCTGGGCACTGCTGCAGGAGATGTAGTGTTATGGTGTCTCCTCTGAGGAATAGAAATCACACACAAACACACTACACAGAACATTTTGATTACCTTTCGAATGCGGGCGCATTTGCCTCAAATCCTCTAGACAGTTTGACACGATGAGAGCCGACCTGCAGGTCAGAGACAAGAAAGACACAAGTCACAGTGTCCTTTTTTATGTAATACACATTTATAAAAAGGGACGTTGCAGAAACACACATGCTGCAGATAACCAGAAATCCTGGTGGTGAAAACCGAAGTTGGGATATACATTTTGAATACAACATTTGACCAACGTAGTGAAAAAGAAAAAAAAGAGTGTCGAACAACGACAGCAACACGGGGTCAGCAGAGGGAGATGTGTTCTTTCAGAGACACTGAGCAGCAAAGAAATCCTGTTGCCTGTCACCTTATTGGATCTTTTTTGTTTTGCTTTTTCACCCACTCATTTTAGCGTATATTTTCATTTAGCTTCCCTCAGGAGAAACACCAAAGAGCCTTACAGAGAAGTAAAAGCAGACATGAACACACCTTGACAGGTTGAGCATGACACAGAGGATTTTAGAAGGAAATGTACTCTTTGCACTGCAGGTCCCTACTTGTCCCCTACCCATCTCTGCCATTCTCAATTTGTATCTTGCTTCTCTTCCTGTCTCTAATAGCTTGTCATCAACTCAATAAAATTAAATTGAATCACCCTCCAATTAGGGTTCTTCCTCTTCCGCTTCCTACTTGTCACTCAATTCAGGTCCCAAGCAAAAATACATCCATTCTGCGTTCAAACCAGTCAATGATTGTCACGACTGCGTGGTCTCCGGGGACATTAAGAGCCAGCATTTCTGCATGTGTCCATTTTGGCTAGTGCTGCCAGTGCTAGACCTTTTGCTCCATGCTGCTGCCATTTTGTCACAACTTCCTCTCAATGCTGTTGTGCAAGCCTATTATGCATATTTAATAACTTCCTGAGATAACATCTGAAAGGACTCGGGTAACAGTTGTACACCTTAGAACAAAACCCATTCACAAACTACTCAAAGCCTATAACATAACACCTGGAGTCTAACTGGTCAAATCACCTCTTTAACTCACTGATTGTATACTACTAAGATACATTACAAAGTCACTTATGTCATGCCACCTACAAGAACATTAGTCATGGAATATTCATCACTTATTTGGACCTATAATTGGTTGAGACTTTTGAGTGCAGTTCTTAAAATCTAGTACTTTTTAAGTATAAAACATATTTGCAAATGCTGTTGATGCAACATGTGATCATTTTCCACTGATGACTGATTCACCTAATGGTGCTTTCCCAAAAGCAACCACAAACAATGATTAACTGAGATGTTATCATCAACCAGAAGTCTAACTACTAATCAGCTAAGAGGGCGCAGCTCTACCACTGATTTACATCTTTCCCTGCCAGGCTTTATGACACTTCACTATTAGTTCTTATGTAAACTAACAGTTTTTTTGTTCAAAAAAAAAAAAAAGACTGATCTTTATACAAAACTACCCATCCGGCTTTACAGAATATGGGGAGTGGGGGAGAAAGTAAGCCGACAAAGACACATTCTGTCGAGGAGACTATGAGCTAAAATGGTGCTTTACAAGCAGGAGGACTGTTCTGTCTGAAAACAACCCTGAGCCCACAACCCTGTGTTTAAAGAAACCGTAGACCAGGGCTATTCAATTGGTGGCCCCCGGGCCGGGGTGATATTTACTGGCCCTTTTGAGTATAATGTTAAAAAGTAATCTACTTTTCTTTTTGTATTGTTTGGGCCAGAGTGCCTTTATTCCAGAGAAGGTGTTACATTGAGAGATAGAGGGGAAGACATTGCTTGAAAACTTTGGCGGGCTCGGGTTTCGAACCCACCTACTAGCTACTGTAGTGACAAACTGTCATTTATTGCATCTCTGCGTGAATGATTAGATCATTTCACCTAAATGAAATGATGTTGATGGTTGAATGAGCTTCACATGTCGGCCTACTGAGTTCTGAACTTGCCATTTAGATCTAGAAAGGCCTTGGGGCTATGTTGTTTGATTTAATTGAACACAATATATGCACTCCACTAGGGCTGCTCAATTAATCGTATTTTTAATCGCAATTACGATTATGGCTTGCAACGATTACGAAAACAACGTAATCGAAATAAAACGATTTTTTCTTTTTTTTCAAATACTTTTTTTTTTGTATTGGTTTTTCAGTTGAATTATACTTAAAGTTCAACTGTTAAAAACATACTGTTCACATTTTCTTTCTCCAATAAATTGATGTTTCCAAAGTAAATGGATAATCGTTTTTAATAATTGTGATATCAATTATTGACCCAAATAATCGAGATTATGATTTTTGCCATAATCGAGCAGCCCTACGACTCCACTATGCTGTTGTGGTATTTACTGTATCCGAAGCTCATAATTATGATTGCTCATATTTCAAGCCATCTTTTTCCCAGCCCCTTGCTTTGGATCATTTTCATCAACCGGCCCCCATTCCAAACTAATTGAATAGCCCTGTAGACCTTGCTGAATAGAGATTTCACACTGACTTAGGGAAGTGGGTAGGGGATGTTTTCAGACCAGGCTTTCACCTGATCAAAGAAGTCTAGGAGCTGAGGAAAACAGAAAAGGGCCCTTTACCAACAAACCACTATATCTATCATAAACCTGCCCCACGTTAGATTTAAACCACCACTCTGTGCAATGTCAGGACAAGGGCAGGAGAATCCCACTGGTGTGGTTTAAGGTGTGCATCTTAGTTCCTGCTTTAGTGTATGGGACCTGGATACATGTATAAAATGGGATTCCCTTGGCTTTCACCCCTGGCTGTTGGCATTGCACAGAGAAAGTCCTATCTGCAGTATGAAAGCGCCAGCACCAGCAAGAGCAAAAAAAAGAAGATATACCAGGTGGGGGTTCTCATCCATTCCATTACGATGCCGATTCTCATTCAGTTGCAACAAAACACCCTTTATGGACTTTTTCTGAACATAGCATGGACAAAATGTGTTAAAACTACCATAAAGATATCTCGTGTAATAACAACATGTGTTATTCTGTCACATTTGCTATATAACATTTTGTATTAATGAAAGTGTGAACAAACTCATGGAGGGTTCATTAGAGTTCAGTAGCAACACTTTGGCACTCACTGACACCGAGTCTTATCTATAACTGCAGCATACAAAATGGGCACAAGTTCAACATAAACATGACTTTCATATGATGTCGCTTAATATATGAAAATCTTTTTTTAGGACAGGTTTAGTTTCCATTACCTGAATTCCTGGCTGTTCCCAGAAAAGAGGAATGGACCCACGGATCTGTATGAAGGATGATACTTTGTCATCCAGGAAAATAACCTGTTCAAAAGAAGAGGATAATTTGGTTAGGTTCATTTGCAATGTGGCAAAGTACAGATGTCCATAAAACTCTAATTGTTTTATGACTGTATGATGCAGAAATAGCGATAACACCACTGTTTACTATAGACAGTGTCAGCCTGTGTGTCTCTGTGGTCACTTTGGACAAGACAAAAAAGGAAATGTGAAGGAGAAATCATGTCATGTAGAGTGGATGCATGTTTTTGGTGATAAGCTGATATTTTCAAGGAAGAAATCACTAATCACCATGGGTCAAAGCTTTCAAGCGGTTGGCAAAAATAACCAGCACACCTAGTATCAAATCAAATCAAATCAAGTTTTATTTATATAGCACATTTATAAACGATTTTTGGTCGAGCCAAAGTGCTGTACATATAATAAAAATAGCCTATAGTAATAAAAATAGCCTACAGTATATTCTAACATTAAAACAAACGTTATACCCAATACACAAACGAAGCTCTAAATGTTACATTTCTATTCAAACTTTAACTGAAAGACTTTGAAGGATCTGTTTGGTGGTTTTCGGGGATAGCAAATATTGGTGAAATTGTGCTACAGTTTATTATAATGTTAGTAGTTCCAGTTATTCTGTCCAACTGATAGCTTTGTGTTTGTGTTCTGAAACAGGAAGCATAAAAAAGGGATAATGCAAAGTGAGTAATTTCAAAAAATGCAGAGCTGAAAAGTAAGTTTGTTTATTAAAATATAGATGAGTCAACAAACATTATGCTGACCCAGCAATTAAAGCTAAATACTGACTGAAATGAAGTTTGCTAAATAAGGAAGTTGAACTTCTGCAATGTCAAGAGCTTCAGACTGGAGCTTTACCATTAAATCAGTTTGCTGCGATTTCATTATCATAATGGTTTTCCTCTTATGTTTGTAGGTTAACCGTGCACCTATAATTATTATTGTTGAACATTTTCCTTCCCCAGTGACAACACAATGTGCTGGAGCAATAGAGTATCGGTATGAAGCTGCACCAGGTTTTTTCCTTCACAGTCAATAGATAACCAGTGTTTAAACAGACTGTATTAACAAAAGGTCATGTGACCATTCACAGGGGCATATAGAAACGGATGCAGAAAGAATCAAAAGGTCTGAGTCACCTGTTCTGTCTCCACAAAGTTGGCCACCTGTCCGTCGTCATTGGCTCCTCGGACGTTGAATCTGGTGCCGGCTCGCTCTGAGCTGAGGCGGGAGAAGATGCACGCCTTGGCCTGTTTGTGCCCTGCGTAGATGGTCCTGATCTCCACACCGCCACACATCAGCCTCAACAGCCAGTCGTCGCAGTTAACTCCGTAGTGTTTCAGGTGCAGGTGCAGAGATTGGTTCCTATGGATTAATCAAGATAACACAACAGTTAACACACAAACCAATTCAGTGTGAGCAGTGAATCTTCCCACGTTAGTTGCAAATCACACAGCCCCAATATCACACATTCAGAGGAAACAATTTCACCAGAAAGTCTGCAGATTGCAGAAAGCATACTTAGTTCATACAGTATAATATGTGAGTGTTGAAGCCAAATACCTGACTACTACTCTCATTATAACCTTTGAATAGTAGAAATGTCTTACCAAAAGAAGCGGTTATCTGTTGTGTCCTCTAGGATCCTGCGATGTGCACTTAGACTCAGGTCCATGCTAACTCCAGAGGCAGACCAGGCAAAGTAGAAGTGTCCCGAGTTCAGGACCTTTCGCACTTCAGCAATCCGGTCCTCATCTGCTGGATCATTCTTCAGCGATATAAAGTCTGTCTGTGTGACCCTGAAAACCTCAGAATCCTGCACCTTCCCCACAGAGCTGCATCCTGTCACAACCACCAGACTGTGGAGCATGGAGTCACCTGCACACGTAAGGAGTACGAAAAAGAGACATGAGAGTGAAGCAAAAGCAAGCAGTAAGTAGATGGATATGATTCCTTGCATTCAGGAATAATACATTATAGACATTAAGAGACTGGAGAAAGAAAAGGTTTGAGTACACTTTGGTGTCAATCCTCCAACAAGGAAGTCACCAGCCAGTCAAATCTCAGCCATCTATAATCTTTTGTGGCTTTTTCCTTGTTGTGATAACAACAGCCTTCAAGGTCATGCAAAGGGCAGGAGAAAGCAGCTTAAAAGTAAGCAGCAACATGACTACAAACCAGAGGGGCGTTCATTCACAGTCACACAAGAACCTGGGGGTCACCAGAAATGTCTGCAGCGAGGATGCATGCGTAGAGAAGATGCGTCTGTAGCTTACCCAGGTTTAGGCGGAGGACGCCCAGGATGCCATAGGCATCAACAATCTTGGCGTATGTGTTTTTAATGGCATCCTTCTCTGCTGCAGCTAGAAGAAAAACAAAGGCAATACAATGTGAAGCAAGTATTGGTAGTGATCTCATTTTCATTTGTAAGTAAATGTAGCCTTTGACTTAATCATTGTACAATATCATGTCAATCACTTGGTAGTTAATGTCTCTAACAGCTGTGTTTCATGTCAAGAGTTTTGAGTATGTACATTATCTCCCATTACACAGCATTTAAACAGGATGTCTTACAAAGAACAGCAACGGCCCCCGATTCGAACATGAGGCATTCTTCTTTGCCTCTAGTTTCCACTATAACACTGTAGGGGGGTGGGTCCAGTTTGTGGTAAATGCGATATCCTTTGCTGAAGGCCATTGTTGATCCAAGATGAAAACACTTATTTTATGACCTGGAAACCAACACAAAGGATAAAACATATCAGATCAGAGACATTACCAAGAAAACACAGCATCTGTCATTCAATAGCAACTGGAGCGTAAGATGGGCTATTGATTTTTGATGGAGAGGGGTGACTTATGATGTGACCATAGACCTTTTGCTTTTTGGGAAAAAATTGAATCATGATCATTTTTGATTGCGTTTTCCTAAGCTAACGTTGGGATTCAAGCAAGTATTAAGGCGTTTCAACGTCGAAATACCAATACATGTACATCTCTTTGACTGCAGGTTATACAGGTGTTGTATTAATGAATGAAAGTATGCCCAACACACAACATACATCTATGATTAGGCGATGGCATTACACATTGCCTGATTCAGAACTAACATCATTACATAATCAGAAGCCTAACGTACAATCAAATATCGCCAAAGCCCAAACATATGACTAACTAATCTTTTTAAATGAATTTCGCTAGTAGCTGGAGATTATGATCACCACTAACACTGTGAACGTTAGGCCGGTGGACTGAAACATCATCCATCCCGACACGGACAGTCACGACTTTACAAAGCAAATGCAGCAGGTTAAGCTAACGCTAACGTTTACCCTCCAGCTAGCTTTAACACTGACGCGCGAAACCAATTAAGAAAGCGAGATGGATAAACCGAGAGAGCTGTCTTTTACCTACCAACCGCTAGCTGGTAACGTTAGCTAAGTTAGCTACATTAATCACAGGGGTTGCTATGATTCGCTAGCTGACGATGTTAAAGATGGTACTACCTGTACGTCCGGGAGGATAGGCTGACATTTACTCACACACACATATGAGCGACTCCGTGATTTAAGTATGCCTGTGTATATATTTTAATTCGGTTTTTTTATTTTACAATTCTGCGTTGGATTTAAATAACATAGGGAAAAGGCTGAGGATTTGGTCTTACCTTCTACCCCCGCCGGGTTGTTATTACGCTGTCACAACAGAATCCTTCCCGGTGTCTTGGCGAAAATGGTACATTCCGACGCAAAGCACGCCTACCTCACGTTACCGTAATACCAAGTGAAACTGTACCGTAAAAAAGTTGAAGGGCGCATTTAAGTCAATTAAAAATGTTCCAAGTTGAATCAACTGAAAGTTCCTTAGGGTTATTGAAATAAATGTTAGAAATGGTTAATATTGAATAAAATGCCCGTTACAGGAAGTCGGAAATGTTCCTGCCATGGTCCTGCCATGGTCCCATGGTTCCTGCCCGGTTTGGCTCATGACTGACAGGTTTACCGATCGAATGAACGCAGTCCCGAAAGAGTACTGTCCAATCATATGTGGTGAGGGGCGGGACTTGGGCGTTTCATAACAACGCCGTACTCTTCTGTATAAAACAAGAGCTCTGACTGGACTGACCTCGTAAACAGAATGTTTTGCAAGTGTTAATTGTTAGATTAAAATAGAAACCAGGCGCCTATCCAAAAGGTGAGATTTAAACTGCTTCTTCTTGTCATCATGTTATACGCAAATAAGTTAAAGGCTAAGCTGTTGTTGTCTTCTATTGTGTGTTGACCTAGCAATGCACATTTCGCTGTTTCACGGGAACAAACTGTGCAATACAGGGTTATCTTCCAATATTCAAGTTAATTATTCAATCGTTCAGATAATGTTGTGTTGATACATGGAGAGAAAACGTTCGTATCGATAGTTATGAAAAGGCAAACATAGAATAACAAATATAACATGTAGGCTACTACACTACTTCAAGTTCCACGTAGTCTTATGACTTGAATCAATTAGTTGTACTATTTTAAGAGGACTTAACTCATGTGTTTGCAAAGCACACTGCACTTTAATATAAAAATGACAACAGAATAACAAATCAATATGTTATTAGCTGTTGCCATTTATACTTTAGAACTGTTTTAGAAATATGGTCATACACTTCACATGATATCTGCTTAGACATGCACAGTCAACCAGTATTTGTTACCTTATTATCTGTGTTTATGTTTATCTCTAAATATGTTCTCTTGATTTCTTTTCCAGGGAATATTGGTGCTCCTCAAAATGAAGGGTCTTTTCCTGGTGGAGCCTATTGTTGCACTGTACGCTTTCTCCAGTTTTCTCATCTATCCTCTTGTGCAGCAATATGTTTACCGGAGGCTCTGGCAGGAGCTGACAAACACCACCTATCCCGTCTCTGCCAATGCCTCCAGATGTGCAGAAAACAGCAGCGCCGGCAGCAACCATTCCAGCTTTCATGAGGTCAGTAACACACTAACAACTGGACGTAGCCAGGTGCATGCAACCCAAGATAAAAATGACATTCTCAATTATAAATACAGTTTTTTCTTTCCTTCCACTTAAGACACACTACAAAAGAATCCACTTATATTAACATTTCCAGCATCCACCTATGTTACATTTTCAGTGTAACAAGTACTGGATATTGCATTTATGTATACACAACCTTTACCTGTGTTTTCCACCTCCTACATTGTAAGGCATGTGACGCTTACTCAAACATTGTAAGGGTTTCTGCATATTGATGAAAGAAATGTCTTGCTTACAAAAAAACAAGTCAGGCTTTATAAAGTTACCACAATGTATCTCTATCCATAGTTGCAATAGTCAATTATTCCAAAAGCTGCCGTTCTTATCCCTTTCTGTGTTGGACCCTTACTGTCACGACACTGCATAGCTTTTCCTATACACCTTTCAGATCTTGCAACACAATTCAGGTAAAAACAACTGATTCAGCTACTGTGCCATAAAGTGATATGACATGGAAACCTGTGACTAAAGTGACAATCTTATTAAATCATCATAGTCCTTCCAGAGCACTAATCAGTCATCCATTTGCAGCAAAGATATACTGCAAAAGTACTCGGAAAAAAGCATTAGTGATGGTGTATTTATAGAGTAAGAATTAAACATACCAGAGAAGTGAGAGCGAACACTGTTCTGGAAAAGCCTGTTTGTATTTTCTTAAAAAGCCCTTCCTGCACCTGTTGCACTGTAAATAGCTTTGTTCCTTTTGGTCCTTAATAAGAAAACCTCACATGATGCTGAAATCAGTCTGTGTTAGTTTCATGACATTTCATTGTCACTTACTGTCATCAAATTGAAATGCACACAGTTCAGACTCAGCCCATACATTTCTGACATAACCATGCTCTCTCTTATCTGTGTTTTCAGGAGGTACAGAGGCAGGCATCGCTCTTCTCCCTCTACACAAATCTCTTCTCTGCAGTCCCCTCCTTGGTAGTCACCCTCATGCTTGTGGCCTACAGCGACCGGGGAGGACGCAAGATCACAATCATCACGCCTTTGATTGGCACGTTGCTCTACACCTTGTCCTTCCTGGCGGTATCCTACTTCGAGCTCAACATTTACTTCCTCATTGGCTCATCGATTCTCAGCTCTCTGTTTGGCGGCTTGGGCACATTTCTGGGGGGCTGTTTCGCCTACATAGCGGACTTGTGTGAGGATGGTAGTCGCAAAACCCTGCGCATGGCTGGAGTGGACATGATGATTGGCCTGTTGTCGGGGGTGGCCTCCATATCAACAGGCTACTTTCTGAAAGCTGCAGGCTTTAATTGGCCATTCCTAACCTCTGCGTTGGTTCAGTGTTTTGTCCTGCTCTATGCCATTTTCATCCTTGAAGAGACTGTGAAAAAGGCTCCCACTGATGCCATTCCCCTTGATGGGTCTCCTCAGCGCTCCGCGGTGAAACAGCTGATCTACGGTGTCTACCACATGTTTGCAGGGGCCAGCCTCAGGAGTAGAACTCTCTTGGTCCTCCTGATACTCATTTTCACCAGCTTCTCCTTCGCCTACGTGGGTGGTCTCTCCTTGATGACACTATATGAGCTGAATCAGCCACTGTGCTGGACAGAGATTATGATTGGCTACGGCTCAGCTCTGTCCATGTCTGTGTTCCTGACCAGTTTTTTGGGAGTGTCTGCGTTCACGTACTGTGGAGTGCCACAACTGGTCATCATCCTGATGGGGATCCTGTCTGTCGAATCAGGCATGGTCCTGTTGGCCTTTACCAAGACCACCTTCATGATGTATATAGGTGAGACGAAATTCTGTAACAACTATTCTGCGGAAACCAATAATGTGTAATCGTTTTTAATGTGCTGTTTAGTTTGAAAAAACATCACCAAAGCCTTGACTGTCAGCTGTTTACAAGGTTTGAAATCTTCACCTTGTTTAGTTTTTGCATGTAAAAATGTGCATTGACATTACAGTCAACAGAATCTTTCTTTCACACCAGCTTTAAAAGGTGTATAAATATTTAACCACAGTGAAATATGAATTGACTTTAATTAGTGATGTTTGTATTTTAGCATTTGATGTGGTTACAGTAAAGTCTCTGCATTATGATGTTTAACCGAGAGTATTTTTCTTATTTTTCTTTCACAGTGTGGGTGCCAATGTTTCTGTCTATCATGCCTTTCCCTGTTATTCGTTCCATGTTATCCAAGATCGTCTCAAAGTCTGAGCAAGGTGAGTAGAATCAGGGCTTTTGCAAGAGCCACAGAAGCGTGCCTGAGTGTTTGTTTGTCGAGTCAGAGTCCATTGAAGAGTTGCTTGTCCAAGCAACTTCAAAATGCACTCCAAAACATAACACTCCGACTTTCTGTTCCTTAAAGCAAACAGAATTTCAGAAATGTTGTGTTTTTTGTCACCTTCTCACTTCTCTTCTCTCTGCGGTGTGTTTTTGCAGGAGCCCTGTTTGCCTGTCTTTCCTTCCTGGAGAGTTTAACTAACAATATATCGGGCGCAGTCTTCAACAGCATCTATGCTGCTACGGTGGCATGGTACCCTGGCTTCGTCTTCATGTTGGCTGCAGTGCTCTGTGCTATCCCTCTGTTTATTTTAGGGTAAGTATATATTGCCAAATTAAACAAAACCACATTAAATATCCTACTTTTGCTAGTTTTACTACAAAGAGCAAATACAGTTTCATGATTGAAGCATACAACCATACCTCAAAATGGTTGTCAGAGAGCATTCTACTTTCTACCCAACATTATGTGTTAGTTTAATAATAAACAGATATGCTGTGCATAGAGCATTAGAGCTGTACTCTGTGTGGATTTAGTTACATTGCAAATGACCTATTTTGTGCTGAGTCACTCACTGCCTGTTTTGCTTGACTAAAAAAAAAGAGAAATGCCATCCCTGATTTAGGCATCCGCAAAGAAATTGGTTCCTCATTCTTGCAACATTCAACTTCCCTCATTGAACAGTTTGCCTCTTCACATAGTAATATAGATATCTAAGATTCATGCTGTCTTATCATATATAAATCGAGTTCTTAAAGATCTGTGGTACCCTGAGTTCTTACATTTGTTTTGTGACACTGAGTTGGCATAATAGTACTGCTGCTGAGTCAGTTTAGGAGCGTGAAACACAAAACTCCTCGAGTGCTCTGTCTGTCACGTGCACAGTTTCTTCTGTTACATGGCTGAGTGGTTATAGAATAACACAGCCACTGGTTCAGCAATCTCAGACTTACAGCCAAGGACAACATGGGCTTCACAGTCACACCCTGACTTTGGCAGGTGAAAACAATTGTTGAAAGTGTCTCTAACTCAGGCAAGTGGATGCGGATTCACAGAGAAAAGCTACGTTGAGAAGAAAGTGTAGTTTTAATTCGTAGAAAGTTGATGAATCCCATGCTTTTTTTTCTGTGTTTCAGAGTGGTTGCAATAATGGGAGTGAATGTTGCCGAAGATGTCACAAAGCCAGAGCCTGTCTACTCAGAGGAGGAGGAGGGTCTTTCTGAAGATCACAACGACAGGACTGCCATTCTTATCTGAGCCATATCTGCCAAAACCTCATAAGCACTTTTTACTTTAGTCATTTACTTTAAGACTTTTCAGTGTTTTACCTCAAGGACTGTTGATCTCAGTTTTAATGGACAATGCAGGTTACATATTATTCTTATTTTGTTTTTATTGCTGTGGTTGATTGTGCTATTGAAGTTCGATATTATAGGAAAATACAGTAGGTATGTATGCAAACAGGTGCTACCGGGAAATCATATTTTTAAAATATGAAATATTAACATTTTGAATTGGATCAAAATGGTAGCATCCATAGGATATAAAACGCAGAAGTTAAGTGCCATGCATCCAAAAGCTCAAAATGGCCTGACTGTGACACTGCTAATGCTTTCAAAATGTATGTGTTTTGATACAGTTTAGCAGTGTGATATGATTTGCAATTTAAAAGTTTCAGTTATGTGAAGTGATTCAGATCTGTAACACCTTTTGTCTTCAAGTCTCTCCTCCATTGGCTGTTATAGTGCAATGTTAGTAAATGCCCTTACAAAGAGCTCCACTGTCACTTGTTCCTTAAAGGTAATTACATGCAAGACACTAATTATACAATATCACAGAAATCTAGATTATTATATAATGTTATGTAAACCAATGTTTTAGTATACATGTGAATGTATAAACAAATCCAGGGGGGTCAATGGGGAACAAGGAGTCTGTTCTTTTTAAGAAATGAATGGTCTCTATTCACAACTTGTTATGATTGTCCTCGAACAATCAAATTCCTCATAATGGGGAAATTACAATATTTAAAAAAGGAATCATTGGGTTTACTTAGCCAGGATGAAAGATGTAGTTAAATATAACATGGAAAATGGTGCAGGTTTGATCAAATGTGACTGACTGGAATATGTTATTTCTATGTGTCCACCCTGAACTGTGCCAGGAAGCTATAACAGGATGGAAATGCAGGAATGCTTTAAGATGGACCACCCAGCAGGAGGTGTTGTGGTTTTGAATCTCAATTAAAAAATGTGTATCATTGAAAATAAAGGGATGTAGTTTGAGTATTTGTATGATTTTGAGTTTATTAAAAAGTGCAAAAAAGAAACCCCAAAAATCTATCATGTTCATTTATGTAAAAGTATATCTCTTTGTCAAAACAATTTGAAATAAAATAAAATAAATGAAATGTTTTTATTAATTTATTAAATTGAGTATCCAATGACTTCCTCTAACACTTTTGGAGATGTATGTGATGTCAAGTACTTGCTAAATGTA
Organism: Gobionotothen gibberifrons; assembly: GCA_943591055.1. NCBI lineage: Eukaryota > Metazoa > Chordata > Actinopteri > Perciformes > Nototheniidae > Gobionotothen > Gobionotothen gibberifrons. The sequence goes on along the minus strand of CALSBZ010042637.1, from coordinate 253,397 downwards.
TTAGCAAAGAAAAAAGAATCAATGAGGCATCCAGCTGTACAAATATGCAGACTTTCTTATCATGTGTAATGTTTGGACTAAACACCAATAATACAAATAAAATAAAATCTTTTTAGATAAGAATGAATAAAAAACTGTCCAAAATCAAACTTATTTCAAAGGCCACCCCAAATATTCACTCAGAGAATATCAGGTCATTCTGATGCAGAGTTGCTCATATATGAGCTATCGCCCCTCTATGTTCATCCGACTATTGTCCATTCCGATTCCAGTTTCAAAATAAAAGATCTTTGAAGTCTCATATAAGAGCTATCGTCTCTCTATTTTTAGATAAGAATAAATAAAAAAACTGTCCATAATTAAAGACTCACTTCAGGGCGATAACAAGCCACCCCAAATATTCATTCTGATGTAGAGTTTCAAAGTAAAATATATTTTAAGTCTCATGAAAGGAAGTCTAAACACAAAGTTAGTCTCAGTATCTGCACTTAATTATAGTGAATATTCTAAGCAACTTTTTTTTAAACACAATTGTTTTCAATATACATCCCAACATGTTCTACCAGAGTGTGGATCTGAACCCTCTTCTCACAACGATCTGGTTATGCTCCATGCTTTAACCACTGAGCTATACAGCAGTTTAAACAGGCAGGATTGATTTGGAACGAGTGGATCACATGACCTCTTTTCTTTTCATCCCTTGGAGGTGAGGGGTGTCCCATTTATTTAATAATAACTATTATTTGCATTTTATTTTAGTATTTTATTATATATAATTATTTGTTTTTCGTCCCTCGGAGGTGGGGGTGTCCCCTTTATTTATTAATAATATTAATAAAAATTAATTATTTGCATTGTATTTTATTATGTCATTATTTGTTCAGGTCCCTTGGAGGTGTTGGGGGCGTCTCCCTCAGGCTGGCCAGCCTACTCTGTACTCTTATACAGCAATATTATCAAATGTGAAGTGAGTGGAAATCTGTCTGATTTATTTGAATGTTGTGACTTGTTGATTTTTGTCTGAATACACTATTTGTTCTCCTATCAGGTGTGCATTTCTTTGATAGCTGGCCATACTCTTGAGCCATATACCCAAGTTTATAATTTCTGTAACTTGTACTTTTCTGTTTTAAAAGGAACTTCAACAGATCATATCATATATACAGAATTTACTTTGTACAAAACAGCAGACTTGGTCTCATGCACCATCAACATTTAAAATGAAATCTAGTATAGTTAAAGACTCATAACCATGCATTCACTCTTCATCTGACTCTTCAAGCAAAGCTTTCTGGGAGCTCGTTTTCGAGGATGTATTTCGCATTCCAATCTCAATGTCTCGTCCCTTTTCTGAGAATCGCTTCACTGTGCTGTTGGGAAAAGAAAAATAAGACGTAACAAACATAGAAATCTTAATGATACAGTGCAGTATGGTGAGAAGTTGAATGTTGACTGTAAATAAAACCATGTTGACTGTAAAAACTTCACAGGGTTCCTTAAAGTGCAGGTTCAGAGATCAGAAATACATTTAAAAAGTGCTGTTTTCTGATCAAAGACAGATTTAACAAAGAAATCTCTATTGAAGAAATGGAAAGAGGCGATTCTTAAATATGTTGATATACAGTATCAGTTTGCGTAAAAGCCCCGAAACAGGAGGTTTCTTTGTATTTTAACACAACATTAATAAAATCTTACAGTTTGTTTTATCAAATCACTGGCAACGGTCTTAATGTGTAAGTGAAAATTAAGCAACCTTTGCTCCAGGCTAGTATCACTGAAAACGACTTTAAGAGACTGATTATAAAAAGGCAACAAGTATAACCTCCATCTTTTGTTTTTGGCTGATTGTCTCTGCATTGACAGGCCGACAAACTCATTACTGCTGCATTTCCATAGTTGTTTAGTTTGCTACCGTTGACTTACCCTTGAAAGTTTCACTTCTAAAACGTGTACAGGTAAAAGGATAATGGGATACTTACAACCAAACGAAAGAAGAGGTGCAAGCGACTAAAAGAAGGGCCACAGCTAAATGCCAGCAGAAGCACATTGTGATGAACATGACGTTGTCGTGCATCTTCAAGTCCCACACCGGCCCCCTCAATGGGTAAAGTACAAACCCAATCTGAAATGACAAATAGTTAGATAAAGTAGCCTGTGATGCATAATAAAAACAACAGTTGAATTAATAGGCATTTACAAAAAAAAGACATCGTGTCAGAAAAGGAAACAGTGTGATAGAAGACAAATCTCTTACAATTGAAGTCTCTATAAATAGACCTGGAAAAACTAATTTGGCTCTGAAAAGTGTGCAGAAATGTTTCAAATCTTGTCTCGAATATGAAATACCACAATTTCTTGTATAAAAGTTTTAGTAAATGAGAATGCACAGATACAACTTTTTTCAGTCCTGATACCGATTCATCGGCCGACATCAGAGTATCAATCTGACACCAGAATGAAATTGATAAACTGTTACTATGTGAAAGAGACTGGGATCCTTCTGTTATGTGTAAGGTCCTCAGACTTGATTTAAACATTTCTAACTTTGTAAAAAGAAAAGTAAAAAATATACATGTTATATCTTTAAACCATCGACCAGTGAGTCAATGACACATGTTCTAGCTATTTGAGACTGTATCAAACTGTTATCAGTGCATCAATAGAATGAGATTTAAAAAAAACCTGCTTTAGTCTTCCTTGTTTCGCTATCAAGTACAGTGTATTGAGTACTTTGTCACTGTGTGGTACCACTTGGTAGTGCCTCTGAAAGCCTAAGAAAGGGTAATGGGTATATTCACACTGTGGCCAACACATCACAACATTATAAGTTTATCATGTTCCTAATCACCTGGTAGAACCATGAGCCCTGCAGGATGAACATGCATGCCCCGAACAGCTCCAAAACAATGTTGTCTTTTATGAACACCTCCACCATGAAGCAGGCCGATCCAATAAAGACAGCAACGAGCAGCAGGGTGTGGATGTGAGCGTCCAGAGGGGGGCGCATGTGCACGTGGTAGTAGAACAGAAACCCTGGATGATATGGGAGAGTCAAATGTTACCTGAATACAGCACAAGCTAGCGGGAAATTAGTAGGAAAATGTCACACTATAACCTAGCTTACCTTCAACAAAAAGAGCCAATGACAGAGAAAGGCGGTCAACACCAACCGGCACCAGTTTGGATGCAGTGCTGGCGACAATTGCTATTCCAGAGATCCCAAAGAACAGATACATTGTGCCATGCTGCCAGTTCATCAGCTTGACCCATGAGTGGTTCGCTGTGTCGTAGAGGTGAGCATGTGGACCATCCACCACAAACTGTTCAACCATAATACCTGGGACAGGTCAAAGAGACGGGTCAAGAACACGTTTAGATCGTTTGAAGTGTACAGATGATTGACGGGAAAACTGACCTACAAATGCACCAAATATTAGACATCCTCCCTCCAAGTAGTGCATCCATTTAGAGAAAGGGGGCATAATCTGTCTTCCTTTGGGCTGACTTGTCCTCCAGTAGTGTTGGAGAATGTATTTCACCGTTAGCCAGAAGCCAAGGAGCAGGAAAAAAGAGCCGGGAATGGCATGTCCTCCAAAGTTGGCCATTGTTAGGCCTGGAAACAGAAGAAAAATACTTCTTAGTTATCAATTGGATATATTTTATGAAAACACAATTTATTATATTTGCTAAAAGCTCTTTTTTTTTTTTGTGCAACCCCAATTTAGAGATTAAAGTCCAAACCATTAGCATCATTTTATGGTGTTTATACAAGCATTACAGTGGAAAGAGGACGAGGAAGTGCAGCTGATTATAAAATACACAAGATCACTGCGTGGTAGGTTGAAAGTACATTTCATTATATATGTGTATAACAGATCAATGAATACAGTGCAAACCATCACTTGTAAAACATTACTTTCATGTGATATTAATATTAATACATTCTAAGTCGGCAAAGGTACACTCAGCGTATACAGTAGAATATGCCCTTTGATCCAGAGGAGAGCCGCTCATTTGCCTTGCAAAAAACATATTCAAATTTAACAGTGTGTTTTTTAAATGAAGTTGTTGGCAAAGCGTTTAAGTAACCTTATTTGAATTGAAGTTGATCACACTCACTATCACTGTAGTTGATTTAAACAATGTAAAAGCTGAGTGTGCATTTAATATAATTACTGTGAATTAAAACTGAGACACACTTTTGTAGAATAATCACTCATAGGTTTTTGTTGTGTTTGTGGCTGAAACAAGGCTTTTAAAGTTGACTTGCTCTTGTTGCCATGCCAATTGGCATTAGTTTGTGTGGCATGTTTAGTTTGACAAGTTTTTCTTGATCTGCCCTGTTCGACCAGATGCGAATTCACATGACACGTCTCCCTTCCTTTTACACTTTCCACAATCTTACAGATGTTTTCTGCACCCAATAAAATGTATGTAAGAGTGAAAAAAAAATACAAATACCTCAAATATATACTCTGTAGTCTTCACTCTATTGTCTTCCGCTCATTGATAACAGTCCCTAATTACTCAAAGTAAAAAGACATGTAAAAAAAAAAATCCAACAGAATGAACAAACCTTATTTCCTGCCCAAAATTCCAGAAAAAGGCTCTGCAAACCTTTGAATCGTGGCAGCTGTTTGATTAGAGTGAGATCACTCTAGTGTAAAGTGTGTGCACCTGTTGTCAGCACTCTAACCTGTGTTGACATCACATAGCCCCACCCCTCATTTGCATTAGTTTCTGTCAGCAAGAGACATCCTCCAGGGAAACTGCTGTGACATTCAGACAGAAAAACAAAAGTTGTATATTTAGGTATGAGCTTAGCGGCTTGTGTTCATGTCACCTTAGTTTAGATAAAATATGATGCAGCAAATAAACACAAAATCAAATATGTTAAGAACAAATTGTGTCATTTATTTCTTTAACATGCGTCAGTCTAAAACAAGTATGCCAGAACTAATCCATACAGTTTAGTTAATAAATAAGCTCAGCTACAATCTGTGTGCAGATGGAGAGGCAGGGGTGTTGGCCTGCTAAAATGTACTTTGCACCCACTCATGACAAAAGTTTATTGCCGTCATTATCTTGTTAAAATGATCATTCTTCAGATGACTCAACAAAATTCTACTTTAATTACGAAACTGAAAAAAACCTAATCATTAAAGCTTAACTTGAATTGCCACATTTAAATAATGTACACTGAATTTTAGAAACTGCATTTTGCACATGTGGAGCTTATAGTATAGCACAGAATATTTTCTTTTCTCGGAACGGGTTCTCAGCAGAAGCTAATGGAGTCACCAGGGGGTCTTCTTTGGCATTAGCATCACAATATGCCATCAGATCAGCTGCTGCTTTGGATATCTGTACAGAAAGGTTTGGGTTAGTGTGTTTGTGTTGAAAAAAGTAGTGGGGAAGAGAGGATAAAAATACATTTTGAATTCAGTTATTCGATTTGAATTTAAACCACACTTAAAAGACACATTTATTTTTGCATCATTCAAAATAATACAACTGAGAGTGGAGTTTAATCATTGGAATTTAATATTGGTAAAGTTGTATCGGTCGAACACGTTTTTTTTAACAATTCAAAGCTATTTCTAATCTTTTATCATTGGCTGTGTGTACTTCTACAATGTGCGGACTCACCATCATCCTCTCTATGTTGACCTCCAGTTTCAGTTGTTCGACCGTCTTTCTAGCATCTGCAATCTTGGCCATGTTGTTGGACATCCTGCACCTTTCCCAATAAAGTTACCTGTTGCAAACCAAAAAATGTTGAGTTACCACACGAGAAATAAAAGTTTGCATCACCAGTTTTTTTAATTAAATATAACACTTCAAAGTGCGTTGACATATTTGTGACTATAGTGATGAAGGTGTGCCATGGATAGAGTCTGTTTCAATTTGCTCGTTAATTCTGCTCCCTGGGTCTCAGCTGCAAGTGGCACAGGGAGGGTCTCAAGGGAGGAGGGCATGGGGGGGGGGGAGGCAGAACAGCTTCCCAAGGGGAGGGCATCCACTAGCTGAGAATGTAAATACACCTGACATTAACATTAACTTGTTGCTTTCAGATTTAACGCACTGTAGATCTAAAAAAAGTGGTTATGTGTGCTATTAATCTGCTTCTTATGCGTTGCTCAGGTGCTGCCATAGACTGATGAAAGATATCACTTGTGTTGCACCGATTACAAATAAAGAAATTAAAAGCATCCAGGACCAAAACAATTACTCTCTGAGCGTTAAATACTTACAATTGTTTTACTAATACAATTCATACTTGTGCATTTTGTTTGTTAGAGCAGCACACATGCAGAGGTATGCAGACATATATGGTGTTTTTCCCATAACTCTGTACAAGAATAGACACTTTTCAAGATATTTTCAATTATTATAATAGCAAACAAGGACAACATCACTCACCGAAAGACAGAAAAAGAGTAAGCGCTGGGACAGAAATCCGCTTGTCTTTGAAGGGGGTCCTCCGCAGAAACTAACAGTAACACATGGAGTGAGATTAATGGCAAAGATGGGGAGGAAGGCTTCAACAGCTTCCCTCCTTCACATTACTGTTGTTCTGCCCCCAGGATGGGCTCAGTGCAGCAGTTAAAGGCAACATGTGGCGTGACCTTCATCTCTAGAGTCTCTATCACTCGCTTACCTGAGATAACAGAGTAGCTTTTGTTGTGAGATAGAACATTTAATGTAGTTTAAAAAACTGCCTTAACATGGATACGATTGAAATAGCTAATATTTATTATAAAAAAATGAAAAGAAAAACAACTTACTAATAATAAGGCATTAGACTTAATGGGAAAGCCCTTCAGGGAATTGGGTTGTTTTCAAGAGTTTAATTGATTTTAAATGTTTATTTAGTCAATTATAAGGCAAACAACAAACCTCTTTGGAATATGCCACAATTCAGTGTTACAATACATAGTGAAAGTCTAGAGATGTCATAAACATAAATATAAGTTTAGTCTGACCTCAGGGTGAGCAGTGCCCCTTGGGACGCACCTGCAATTTTCTCTGACAAGGTAAGCATTGTGCAGATTTACAGTAAAACAGTACTGACTCACATGTCACAGTTATTTTGGTGTTTAAAGAGGTTCCTATTAAGCTTGACATAAACAATCTTTAAAGGTGCAATGTATATGACGAGTCCAGCATTTTACTTTCAAATGTTCAAATTATCACCAGAATTAGAAGTCGTTACAATGTTGAATATACCTCAGAGTCCTGGTTAAGAAAACCCAACATTTTCGAGGTAAATTATTCAGTTGATGTCAAAATGTGACTACTCTCTGACAGCAGAATTATTTGTCTCATGCCTTTCCTCTACGAGGCATTCATTTTTCCCCGTAGAGCTGACAGTTATTCCACACATCAGCAGGGGGCAAAGAGGCAGTGCTATGGAGCTAAATGTCAAGTGCCTCATTAACATTTGTTTCCCTGTAGTAATTGGTCTCTCACAGTGGATGATAGCCTACTGGACCATATGAGAAGAAAGAACATGTTGCTTGAACTTACCAACCTCTGACACCATTGCCAAGGGCCAAAAAGATTATTTGCACAGTGTGTTGTTGCATAATCCAAGCAGGGGATGTACCGATTATGTGGTCCTGCTTTGTAAAAACGTAATACTGTTGGCTACGCAAGCCAACCAGAATGTCTCCTCATATATTGTTAATTTATGACAGAGGCTTCATGATAAGATCAATGAAACCAAAGGGGAGAGAAGAGTGTCTATATATATTCCATTACCACTTCATGTTTTGACCAACTCCTATTTTCAAGTAAACATTTAATAAACATCTGTTTTTGGAAAGTTTATATTTTTTCTGAAGACTATATTTATCAGTACCCCCGGCCTCTTGTGTAAACCATTTTGCAAAAACTCACCAGGTAAAGCTGTAATGTAGGATTTCAACATAGAGAAGAACAGGAGCCTCCAGCAGGTCATACAAAAGAGTCAGCAACCCTGGACACTTTCAAAAAAGCCCTCAAAACGCACCTTTTCACCAAGGCTTTCCCCACTATATAGTTAGTTTGATTTTTTCCGCTACTTGCCCCCCCCCCCCCTAACCCGACTTGTAAAGCGACCTTGGGTTTCGTGAAAGGCGCTATATAAATATAAATATAAATTATTATTATTATTATTATGTGCGGGATTTGGCCAACTGGGCCAACTGGGACAACCGCACGTTTTTGCAACATGTTTTGGTGCATTAAAATAGCCCAAAACATGTTTTTCTTTTAAGAGATCTGTGTCCCAGTGGCATACAACTGTAAAGGTGGCAATTGCACATATTGACACTACATTTACAGCTAGGCTAGCCCAATCTATTATTTTCAATAGAGCCCTTGTTGCTGTTTATTTTTTGCTGCACCTTAGCAAACCAGTCTTTCTAGTCTTGTTCCTGCTGTATTGACAGCCTCGATTTTTTTTTTTTTTTAATGGCCTGGAAAAGTCAGAAATACAATCATTTCATTTCATTTTTAAAGACAAAAACTTAATTTCACCAGGACTCAGTAACCTTGTTTGTTATTATTATTTTACTACAAATGTGTAGTGGATTTCACTTTATTTCCTTATTCAGCAAAGTTACGTCTTCCATATGGATGTGCAGAGGAGCCAGATGCAATTTGCTATGTCAATATATTACCTGCACAGCAATTAATTTGTAAACTAAACAATAATACACACATTGTTTATCACTTAAGTGGCATCAAATCCTCCCTACATTACAGATAAGGATATAAAGGGCTCTTGATATCATATTTGTAAAAGAGGCAGCTTGAAATAATAGTAAAAACAGAACTGATGTAGCTAGCTGAGGTTCAGAGAAGCACCCACCCAGTGTTGAACCATCATGAGGTGGGCGTGTACCAGCAGTGCTAGCTAACATTACAATGATAAAATACAGTCTATGGATAAAACACATTAGTGACTACAGTAAGCTTCATATTCTCTTCAGACTGTTTCTGATATAGCTTAGACGTATGCGTGAGGAGTCTTTACATTAAAGCCTAGCATGTTAGATTCATGGTTAATCTTTCAGTAACTAACAGCTCAGACACAGACAGCGGTGATTCAGCGTGCTGCTAGCTAGACAGAAAACCCTTCAAAGGCTCAACACCGATAACAGTCATTGATGTTAACGTCCTTCGTCTGATGTATATCGTTGTCGGGTCTCGACATTGTTTTATTTACTGCTGGGCTTCGATCTACCGAGATGTATGGGATGTCGGGATGACAGGAAGATGGCAAACGGGGTTGGAAGTGAGTAACGTTGGTAAATAGCAGCATGCCTAGCAGATGTCATGCTATCCGCTAGCGGTGAGTGTCGGTCTGTTGATGCTATCTCCACTGACTTCCTGTACTCCAGCCTCCGCTCTCTGCAGGGGAAGCTGATTAATGTCTGCCATTACACTGTTGACAGCTTTGTTTACACTAATGGTCGGTCCTGTTAACACCAACAGTGTAAACGACATGCTTTTTGCGGGCTATTTCCATGCAGTTGTGTGTGTCAACTGCTGGGCATGTTGGTGTCATGACAATGAAGCCAAGCTCAAAAGAACAATAATGGTGTTCATACCAGGCCTGAAAACACTGCAGACAATCAGTTGAATATGAACTATAACACGTTTTTTTCATTTTTCTCTGCAGAACACAAGCTGTTAGTCATTGAACCATCCGAGCCATGGTCAGTGAGGGAGAAGCTGTGTTTGGCCACATCTGTCATGAAGAGTGGAGACCAGAACTGGTACTAATCTATTTTTGCCACGAAGATCTAAAAACTGGTGCCAATGATGATAATCCTTGCTGTGTGTTAATGCACTGTGACATTCATTTCTTGGAGTAGCCACATGATTCTGGAGTAAAGAAAATCAGAATAAAATACCATATTTTTACCTGTGGCTTTTAGACTTATGGCTTTTACAAAGTGTGCAGACATTTTGAGGGGTTGTGAGTAGAAACGTTTGAGAACTAGTGATCTATGATATAGCAACACAGGGGAAACCGTAGTTACACGGTGTAAAAAGTGTTTCGTAGATGGCCTTCAAGTAACGTAAAAAACATGAAAGGCTGTATATGTATACCTTAAGGATTCAGTAATCATTACATTACATGTCATTTGTTAGACACTTTAAGTAACGTAAAAAACATGAAAGGCTGTATATGTATACCTTAAGGATTCAGTAATCATTACATTACATGTCATTTGTTAGACACTTTAATCCAAAGCGACTTGCATACATTCAGCACTGTGGACAATCCCCACAGGAGCAATTTGGGATGAAGTGTCTTGCCCAGGGAAACAACACTTTGTGCTGACTGCAGTGGGACTCGAACTTGCTATTCCCTGATTCGAAGTCCAGCACACTACCCACTCAGCCACAGCCTCCCTTAATTTAAACGTTCCTTATTTTAATGGAAATTACCTTACAGATTAGATATTGTCAATACGAGAGGCTCTGCCGTTATCATTGTTGCCCCTTGTCCTTATGATTGTGGTTATTGTGCTTTCATAGTCCATAGACAATGCATATTAAATGAATTTACTATAGCTAAGCATGTAGTTGTCCACATTGTGATTTTGTTTTACTGATACTGCAATAAACTGGGACAGAAATAATAAGTAGCCTTTTCTATAGGCTAGTGTTTGGTGTGCTTTTCATCTTGACTGTCTTACAAAATGTCTCCACCACAACAGGGTGTCTGTCAGTCGAGCCATCAAACCATTTGCAGAACCCGGGCGCCCACCTGACTGGTTCTCTCAAAAGGTGTGACAAATTCGGAGCACAGTGACCAAATTGCAGTAAATGCAAATAATTTGCCACATTACATTTTGTCCTGTCTCTTGATGCTCCTTGGTCTCTTCACAGCACTGTGCCTCAAAGTACTCTGAGCTCCTGGAATCAACAGAGGCCCCAAAGTTAGTGCATAACTTACTTTTCCCTCTAGCATGCTTTTGTAGACCTGCAAGCTAGGATTAATGACATAGCTTTATACTGTTTGAACAATGCATTGACAGAAAATAATGTCTTTGACTAATACTGCTTTTGTTACCTTCAGGCGTAAGCGTGGTGAGAGAGGTGAAGTGGTGGAGACAGTGGAGGACGTGATAGTACGCAGACTGACAGCTGACAGGATTGATGCACTTAAAAAGTTGATAAAGGAAACACAGGAGAAGCACAGGTACAACATCCTTAAAGAGCATAAGCACTTCGTCGTGAAAGAGAGTTGCTGCATCATAATTGGCGTCAATGAGATTTGTTAAAGTGGTGCTATTTTCACAGGAAGCTGAAGAGAGAGGCTGAACTGATTAAAGCAGGACGCCTAGATTCCAAACTACAAGAGTTTTGCGAAGAAATTCTGCAGTAAGAAGCAACACACTTTCTTATTGTCCTGTATTCACTGAAACAGCACATCTGTTTTGAAATTACACTAACAAGCAAAATCAATTATCTTTTGTGCATCTGTCAGGAAGCAGAAACTGGAGGAAGAGGAAGCAGATTTGAAAAGAAAAAACACAAATGCTGCTTATCAAGGTAATTCATTCACTTTTAGGGGTACATAATGTGTTTGTTATTAACTTGGTAAACTCATAACATGCTAACGTTAGCATGTTAGTGTGACAAAATGCATTCTGCATGTAGTATGCAAGCATCATAACTCACAGTATATATCTCACAGTAGGCAGATGGGAATTTGGGAGCATTAGTATTTTTTATCAAGTGAAACATTTGAGGTGCTAGCTCCGTCAGGATCCAAACACTTTTAAAAACAGATATCTGTACCAAATTGCATATCAGTCGGACCAATAGTCAAGTTCTGCACTAACAACTTTAGATCAGTTGGATAGTCTTGGCATATTTTTCCTGTGGGAAAAAAAAAGCGTTTGAACATCAGTTTTTGTATTGACTGATAAGATCTGCCCCTCCCTCTTCCAGACAGACAGGTGGCAAAGAACACACCAAAGCGATTGCCCGGCGTCACCATGCACCCGCCCTCAGGTTGCAGCTCCCCGAGCCAGGAGTTCTCCCCAGGTGACGCGTTTGAGTGCTCCACCCTAGATCCTGGATCAACAAAAAATGTAAGTCACTAAAGGTTCAAACATTTCAGGTCGTTCATACTTTTTAATAATCATAATCCTGCATAAAAACGCTGGTGTTTGTATCTTTAAATTCAGAATCAGAATCAGTTTTATTACCAGGTAGGTTGACACGTACGAGGAATTTGACTTGATGTCATGGTGCATACATGAAAGTAAAACAAAAATGTAAGACCCAGATAGAGAACTAGAAAAATATAAAAAATATAACAGTATTTACATAGAAATGGAATGGAATAAAATATAATATATTCAAGCTGGGTTGCGCCTACCTACATTTTTAGATTTGCTGAATTATTTAATCTGTTTTTGTTATTGTAAAAGCCAGTAACCTTGTGCTATGGACATAATTAAAATACAACTATATTTCAGAAAGCTTCCTTCCATCAAAGACACATTATCAGAGTTGAACAATTAAAAGCATTCCTCAATTGGTATGTCAATTTGACATCTAGTTTCCCTCTCTCTAGGCTTCAGGATCTTCCAGATTAATGACAATTGCTGAGACTTGTGGACCCGATAATGAGGACATCAGCCATGGGTCATTTCTGGATGACCCCACCCAAAAGAAGGCCCTGGTCCAGAAAACTACACCCCCACCATCTCCACTCCTGTCCGAGTTACTGAAGAAAGGCAGTATCTTGGCCACAAATTCCAGACTGGTATGTGGATGGGACTTACTAAACCAGTATTAAACCAACATTGCCAAGCTTTGTAATTAATTTTTTTTTTTTTTTTTTTTTTTTTACGGCTCCCATCTTCATCTCATTTTTCAAAGGATTGTTTGCATTCAGCAAGTATTAATGAATACATTTTTGCCATTATGTGTTCTGGTTTTGGTTGCTGTGGTGTTTTTTTGCCGATTGTATAAAGATTTTAGTCATTTTTGCATATGTTTTGCATTGTAATGGGTTGGATTTTATGACACCTTCTTAATCTGGGAAATCTATTGTCCTTTTCTTTTACTTCCGAGTTTCATTGGTTGCATTTCTTACAACCGTCTTCATTTAACTGCTCTCCTTTTTGAATGGCGTTCAGATGTTGTCTTGATGGAAATAAAATGTATTATTTGACAGATAAAACATCACTACTTTTTTTTGCATCTGATTTAATCATTGTTTGTGTGAAGTTCAATAGTAAAAGTACTTTTTGTTTTGTTTTGTCAAGCCTTTTGTCGTATCAGAGGTAGGGCATTTTTTTAAATGTCCATTTGTATGAAGCCTACTCTTATTTCCTCTCTTGAAATCCCGACATGTCAGAAGAAGTTTATATTTGACTAGATATTTACCTTGAAACATTCCTTTTGTACCTTTTTATAGTCAAATGATAGAAATATCACAAAGGCATTTAGCTTCATATCTGTGTATAAATATATGATCTACTGTATATAAAACCTACTTTAACATACATTATTCTGTGTGAGTTTGTTTTTTAATTGCAGGCAGTAACATAAATAATAATACTTTATGTACAGGAAAACTAGCAAAATGTTTGACATGCATGTCTGCGTTTATATCCCAGATTGGGGATGGTGATGCTGGAAATCTGACGGGAACACACGACTTGCAGCTGGCTCCGGCTAGTCAACCTATCTCTCAAGCTACAGGTACAGAGGCTGTGTTTATTTGTGATTTTATTAATACTGATAAAGAGGAACTCCAGGGCAAAGTGAAACAAACATCTTACAAAGTGACTGAAATAAGTCAATTACAATCAAGACAATATTAAGTAGAACCAAAAACCCTTGTGTATTTACTCCTTGAATTTTTAACATACGTTAGCTTTATATTAAAGGTGGGGTAGGTACGTTTGAGAAACCGGCTCGAGATACACTTGTTATATTCCGTGGAATGCTCTTAACATCCCGATAGCAATGAGTATCTTAAGTACTCTGACAAAAAATCCATTAAAAAATGTCATCTGTGGAAGCCGTGGCGCTGTAAAAAGCACGACCAATCATTTTAGCCGGCCCGGCTGAAATAACTGGATGGCCTACCTGCCTGTCAGCCTTCCATCTGTGCACAAACTTATCTCGTGCCCTCATTGGTCATGTGCGCGTTCGTGTGTGTTGGAGGAGGGGCTCTGTAAGGAAGTGGCAGATTTTTTCCGGCTGTGTATTTTTAAATTCTAGTGATCTCGAGCTGGTTTCTCCAAACTTACCTACCCCACCTTTAACCCTTATGTTGTGTTCGGGTCTCCCGTGACCCGGTTGAAGTTAAAATTATATAATAACTACGCTCTAGTTTTTTTTAAGGCTTCATCCTCCACAACAGCTATATAAACACTACAAAACTGATTTTGACCATTTTAGCCAAGTCCGAGTATAATTTGGTATATCATTTGACCCAGCAGAATTGTTGTGGGTCATTCGGGGTAAAAATTGGCCCAATCAAGATTAATCTTTGACTTTAGACGCCCCACCCCCACCCCCTTCATCCACTGTAACAATAATTGTACGCAACATGCACCTGGTCTCCCCTCCCTCTGCCCCCCTCCCCCCACGGGAACTCCACCTTTCTGAAAGAATATGTATGGGATGCGTGTGGCGCAGTGGATAGAGCCGGTTCAAACCCCACTGCGGTCAGCATGTCGTTGTGTCCCTGGGCAAGACACTTCACCCCAAATTGCTCCTGTGGGGATTGCCCACAGTATTGAGTATGTAAGTCGCTTTGGATAAAAGCGTCTGACAAGTAACATGTGCTCAACCCGAACACACACATGCACGTGTGCAATATGTGGTGTAATGTGTTTTGGGGCCATACAATACAATTACAACAGGATTGTATGGTTATGAATGCATAATAAGTTAGTTATGATGTAGTTAAAACAATATTGTCATTTATCTTTTGTGTTTTGGACTGAAATAAATCATGGGTCAAAATTGACCCGCGAGCACCATGAACGGGAACAGCTTTCGAACACAACACAACGGTTAAGAAGTCCTCCTATTGTCTTACATCCCGGGCTATCCTGCCTACTTTAGGTGTTAAACATCCTTCTTTTTATTTATTTGGGCTTCCATGTTAACACACCACACATTAGCTTTTTTACTAGAAGCCTCTATTTACTTGTCTTTCATCCTTTCTTTATAACTAATGCGGTTGATGCATTGTGATTTTAAGGGTGTCTATTATCATTTGGACAACAGCTGGAAATGAGCTATGTCGGCTAAAGCTGCACCATTTACTGTTTTTTGTGACAGTTGATTAATGGGGACTGTCCACGACACTATCAACAAATAACCTAAACATACTGACATCATACCAGCAATTTTATTAATGTAATTGCGCAAAAGCTTCTTTACTTTTTTCCGGCAATTAAAACACAAAAGCAATTAAATGAAGCATTCTATTAGTGGTGTACATTCTCAAACTCAATGTAAAAGGATAGGATTTGCATAGTGTTGCCACTGCAGCTGCTATGTTTGTGTACACATCACATTGAGAGCCACACACAGGTACAGGTAGGCAGCGTAGCCCGGTTCAAGCTGTTTGCTCATACATTTTGCTCAAAGCCTCCGCTCCTTTCTCTGTGAATGCTTGCATGGCAGGTGCCCCGATGTTGTCTCGTCTTCTGGAGGCTGGTCCCGCCCAGTTCTCCGCTCCGTTAGGTTTCATGGTCAGTGCAGACTCCACCGCTCCTCTTTCTGCTGCCTCTTCTGTGCCTGTTGACTCTCCTGCCTCAGCAAGTACAGGTCTGTCCACTCTGACCCCACCAACTCAACCTTTAACCCCACCCACTCAACCTTTAACCCATCCACCAAACCTCCAGTCTTCCTTTATTTCACCTGTTTTGTAGCCGGGAGATTACATTTCAGAACTTTATTTAACCCTTAGATGCACGAGTGACTGGACCCTACACTCTTCCATAAGTGGGTCAAAAAGGACCCGTATTCGAATAATGTGTTTTTATGCCATTTTTGTCATTTTGTTTAAGAAAAATCACTCGTATAATATTTAGTATTATATTTTGGTTCACACTAGAAATATTTTATATTTAATTTTTCACTATTTATAATTTTATAATTTTTTTTTACATTTAGAAAAAAAAGTTTTGAACATATTGATGCAAAGATCTCTGCTATTCTGAGACCCTCACAGTATTCCAGTCCCTTTTCAAAACTCATCTCTTCTCCTCTTGTCTACTCATAGCCCCCCCCCATCAATCCATGCCGGTTGATCAAGTTTGATAGTCCTATACCCCCCACCCTAACCTTCCCTTATATTGTAAAGCGATTTTGAGTCCTTGAAAAGGCCTATACAAATATAATATATTATTATTATTATTATTATTATTATTATTATTATTATTATTATTATACTGACAGGTATCAGATCTTGCTGTGTAAAAGAATCTTCCTGAGAGGTGTCACTTGTGTCTGTGTGGTCTCCAGTGAATGTATTCCTGACAGCAACAGGTGATAAGAATCAAAGGTTCCCATAGGATCCCATAGAAAATGCATGCAGCTCATTTTTGACCCACTTGTGGAAGCTTGGGGTAGTAATACAAAAACAGTAATACAATTTCTTAAAATGTAAATTAAAAATGTGAATGGCATGATATCCAAAACATGTTTTTGGAGGAATAGCTGGAGTATGAAATGATAAAAAAATGTAATTACAAAGATACTTCAAGAAAACCACCTCACCGAGTCAAAAAATACCCACTTATGCATCTAAGGCAGTGGTTCCCAAACTTTTTCAGTCGGGACCCCCTTGGGTATTGGAAATATTTTCGGGACCCCTCAACCCGGTTCCCATCTATATTGGTAGGATTAATTGTATATTGTTGTAAAAACATTACATTTTCTTTGCTAATAATAATGAGATACAAAGATCCAACTATCATTTTATATTTTATTATGGATTACACATGAACAAAAGTGCTTGTAATAGATACTGTGAATTAATTTGGCCTAATTAAAACTGGTTAAAACATTTTTTTTTTTAAATACAAAAATAAAAAAATCTTCCCGCGACCCCCCTGCAGTACCTCCGCGACCCACCAGGGGTCGCGCCCCACAGTTTGAAAACCACTGATCTAAGGGTTACAAAAGATTGAGTGTTATAGCTAAAGTAGACTGAAATATGAATGTATCTTGCGACGTTAAAACATTCAAACTTTTCAACATTTGAGAAATACTTTTTTTTATACACACAGGAGGGATGTCAAAAAGTAAACCACTCTATATTTTGTGAATATCTCAAAATATGTAAATAAAGAGTTCAGATTAATTGTGGTTAAAATGTAAATACAAGCAAATGATAAAGCTTGACTTAGGCGTGCTGTGATGAATGCTTTTATGAACTGCTTCTCTTGCTACTTAAAAAGTGTATCTTGGCGAACAGAAAAGTTGAAACCAGTTGTTGTTTGCATGCAGAAGTTGGTGTGATGGCTGGACGACAGGCTGACGACAAAGTGTCAGAGCTCAGTGAGGAGGACGTGTCTGTGTCCTACATGGGGGATGAGCTTGACCTGAAGACGGTGGGGGACATAATCGCCATAATTGAGGACAAGGTGAAGAGTACCATATATTTTCAAAGCATTTCTAAAAACCTAAGATAAACATTCTTTTAAAGAGGCCTTATTATGCTGTTTTGTGTTCTCCCTTTCCTGTAGTGTTATATAGGTTGTGGTGCATGTAAAGGGTCTGCAAAGGCTACAATCCCAAAGTTCCCTCCAGAGAGAGTTTCTCTGTCACAGGAGAGGCTAAACACAAATATGGACCTGAAAATGAGCATAATACGTCCTCTTTAAAATGTGATAAATTGAATTTCGGTCATCTATTGACAGTTTACACGGAACCATGACTGCTGTGATTTAAAAGGCAGGAAATAGCACCTGAAAAAAAAAACCTAAATGATTCTTTACGATCTAGAGTCATATCTCTCCTTCTACAGGCAGAGGAGGCTGCAGAGGCTTTGGATGCAGCTGCAGTCGAGGCTGCGCTGTCACTGTGTGAGGAGAACGGCCATGCTTTGTCTGGTAGCTGGGAAGCTGGGCCTCTCCAGCCCCATGAGTCCCAGCCCGCAGTGCCCACAGGGGTCCCACAGCCCTCGTCTCTTCACAGTAGCCTGGAGGGGAAGACAGAAGCGTTAGAAGCCCAGTGTGGGACTTCAGCTTCACTCTCCTCTCTGTGCAACAGTCAAGATAACTGTCTCCCAGCATTCCCCATGGGACGAAGGGGCCCTCCTCCCACCTCCTCCTCCTACACAGGGGCACCTCCACAGCCTGAGGCAATGAGACAGACTGGAGAGTTGGTGCACCAGAAAAGACATATTGCAATGGATGTTACTTTAAAATGTGAGAGTGAGAAGCACAGACCTGAAAAACCCAATGGAGGTATGCACACCCAAGCATAAATACTAGTATTCACTTGCATCATAACATACAGTTTGCATGCAACTATGCATTTGGCATAACCATTTCCTTCTTATTATTCATCTTTACTATCTCGGCAGACTCAGTATTAGAAGATAGACCTCTGAGAGAAAGGCATCGCAAGGTATAGCACCCAACGAGGACAGAGACAAAACATGATGCTTGTAATGAAATGCAGAGTTCCACAGTTTTCCTGCACTGCAAGCTCTGTTTGAATCCCTCTGCATCTTTCCCCCGTCCTTTGCAGGAGATGAAAGCGGAGGATGGTATAAGTGTTCTGGGAGGAGAGAGTGCCTCAGAGACTAAACTGTACAATGAGCTTGATGAGCCAGAAGCAGGTGGAGGAGAAGAGAGCGATGGCGTGGAGGGATTCTTCTCAGAGCCAGACGGCGAGATGGAGCTGGAACCGGCGGCCAGCGAGAGTGAGGACGGATACAGCCAGCACACGGCCTCCTCCTCTCTGCAGCTCCACACCACGGCAGACTCCATCCCCAGCAGCCCTGCCTCCTCGCTGTTGTGAGTGAAACACATGCAGGCACCAACAAAACTGGCAAACATGAATTTCTCATTGTGTCATGCTGCAGATCAGGCTCTGCTTGTCAACACTTTCCTCATAAAGTTACAACTCCCTTCTTGCATACCATTGTTGTGCAGTTCTCTGTGCAGTGACGACCTGGAGGCTCTGCAGGCGCACAAGATCTGGAAGAAAGCCATTATGCTGGTGTGGCGTGCAGCAGCCAATCACAGGTCTGAATATTAACGTCTACCCTAGTGACTGTTGCTCGGCCTCTGATACATTGAGTTTGTTATATCATTACTGAACAGACGTTATTTATGTGAACCTGTTGCAGGTATGCAAATGTCTTCCTGCAGCCAGTGTCGGATGAAATTGCACCTGGGTACCACAGTATAGTGCAGAGGTAAGCTCAGGATGTGTTTCCCCGGTCATGTTAATGCATGTTTCCCTTTTTTTTTTTGTGGTTTTAGTTTAGTTTAGTTTTAGTTTAGTTTTTTTTTATTTCTTTTAATTTTTTTCAAGCGTGTAAAACCAAAGAAAATACAAATTAAACAAAAGGTGATACAGACATGATACAGTACTATGCAAATGAATGCAATAACAAAACGAAACATTTAATTAATAATTGAATAATCTGTAGTATCATTGTCTGATATCAATAAACAACAAAGCTTTAGCTAATTACACGTCCGAAAAGGGGTCGGAAGAAGTTTACACTTATTTAATCCGACCCCTTCTCCCCTTATTTTTTTTTACATCTTAATATATGTTAACATACAATATAAATGTATACTTATAATCTTGAATCATTTATATAATCATTCATATAATATATACTGGCAAGTTAGGAGAATGGTCTCTATATATTTATATATATACATATGTACATACACAAATTCATACAAACACAAATTCACAAATAGAATACAAAACAAGAATATAAACAGTTATGGTTTAGCAGTTTCATCCCTGCACCTTGTGAGAATTGTGTCTTTATACCTCTTTTTGAATAGTTACTTTAAATACACACATCACAAAAATTAAAACTTTATACTATTATACTATTTTTAGGCATATATTATAGGTCTCAGATATATAAAAAACATGTCTATGAAGTGTTTTGCTCAAAATACCAAACAGATCACCAGGCCATTCTAGCCTCATACCCTCTATTTCAGCCCTGTTAGAGAACTGATGATTCTGGTTCTGTAGCTTTAAAAAAAAGAAAAAAAAGAGGACAGCTCATGCAGGAGAATTATACCCAGATACTCAGCTGAATGCTGGCGTGATTAAACGCCATATTATGTTTCAAACCACATCAAGGATTATTTCTGAAACAGTCTGGAGTCTGGAGCTTTTTTACACATATACTCTCTTCAGTACAGTGTTAGCTCTGAGTGTTAGCCATGCTTGCTAATGTAAGCAAAGACCATATTACGTCCAAAACACATTGCGCATTGTTTCTGATAGCAACGTTTCTGATAGGGCCGTGGGTGTAACGGCCCCCACACACGGCGGCGTGCGTTGCTGCTTCAACGCTTCTGCCCATTCACTTTGAATGGGGTGACGTCACGATTCGCCGAACTGCATTGTGGGAGCAAAGCGTAGCTTCTCTCGCGGTGCTCGCTGCAAAAGTAGAGCAATGTTCTACTTTTGACGCCTCGATGGAGGCGTCAGCCAATCGAATCATATGCCAGTACAAGCTCTAGCCAATCAAACCGCGTGCTTGTGTGTCTGGGGCGGGAGATTCATGTGATTGGTTGTTGGTAGAGTTTCAGCCGGCAAGCGACAACGCACGCCGCCGTGTGTAGGGGCCGTAAAGCCAGCCCACATTTCCGATATAACGTCATATCGGACGCAAATCTGGATCAGTTCCGTTGTACCCCCGTTTTTAGAGATGTGGGTATGGAGGAAAAGAGAGAGGGTTGTTTTTTCGGACACTTTGTTAGTCTCCTGACACACCGGGGACACATTTATGTATACAATACATCAAAAAGTGCATTTTGCACGATAGGGGATCTTAATAGGGGACCTTAAAGACGCTAAGAACGCTAACAAACTTGTTTTTGCTGGTGTACACTGTACTTTTGACATGTACCATACCCCCTCTTTGTTCTTCACTTCAGGCCCATGGACCTTGCCGCCATTAAAAAGAGCATCGAGACCGGTGTGATCCGCACCACCGCTGAGTTCCAGAGGGACATCATGCTGATGTTTCAGAACGCCGTCATGTACAACAGTCTGGACCATGACGTGTACCACATGGCTCTGGAGATGCAGCGCGACGTCCTGGAGCAGATCCAGCAGTATTTGGCCACCCAGCTGATCATGGAGACGTCGGAGTCCGGCATCAGCGCCAAGAGCCTGAGGGGCCGTGAGAGCACGCGCAAACAGGACTCCACTGACAAGGTGCTTCACTAGAATATTGACAAAAGCAGAGTACTGAAGAAGAGACAAGGGTGAGACACCAGGCTGACTTTAAGGTAGAAGACCCTAAAGTAGATCTGCCTGATATTTTCCAAAGCATGACATTAGTTTTTTTTGTATTTCCAGGTAGCCATTGGTTTTATATGCTATCATAATCAAGTTACTTGAATAATCCAAATAGTGGGTAATCCATCAGAGTGAAAATATTTGTAATGCAACAATTCACCAATGTCACAATTTGTTTATCCTTCAAGATTCAAAATTCAAGGCTTTTTTTTGTCATTTGTACATAGCTACAGTGTAGATATGTCAATTAAAAACGTAGGTCACAGGCTCCTCCAACAGTGCAACACAATAAAACAGATACAATAGTGCAAGTAAATACAAATAAAATAGAATAGAAATAGTGTAAGGAGAGTCTATATAAAAGTAAATGGAATATGATATATTAGATAATCATCATCTTATGTCCTACAATTCTTGGGTCTTAAACGGCTTTAATCTTCTACTGTATGGAGGATTGTCTTTGATCATATTTATAAAAAGACAATACGATTTTCACTGTGGTGATTACTTCATGTAGGTTCAAACCAATGGTTGACTGAAAAGCAATACATTTATTTTAAATCAGAACATGTATGCTCTGGAAAATGGTAGGAAATAATGCAATACTGTTAAGAACATTACTGACAACTATTAACCAAAGTGTACAGTACGTTTTAACGTTAATATTCTACTTTCTTCCAGAAACCAGTTTTTTTCCCGTGTTTTTCAACAATATGAAAACCAACTGGTGGATTATTGGCCTGATGAATCAAATGATCATTTGGTCACCTTTTTATTTCATGAATTTTGCATGATAATGTGTGAGTGAAGTAATATTGATGTTACAGATTTGTGCTACCACTTTATAACAAAACAAATGGACTTCTTTTTTTACACAATCTATAAATCACCCTAATGAAGACCCCCGTCGAGTGTGTATTGCTGAAACATGTGTGGGGTTTTATAGCGAGCTGATAGAACTGAAACCAACAGTTGAAGGGAAAGTGCGAGGTTAAGTGTCCTGATGTGCTTTTGGAAATGGTTGACAGTAACGGGGGGGGGGGGGTTACGTATTGTAACCCTAGTTATATAAGCACAGGCGTAGCCCTCTACCTGGGGGCCCTGTCTTTCCTATGCCGCTCGCTGAAGAGGCTGTAGGATGACTGTTGGGAGGCGTAGCCGCCTTATATACTGTGGGCCTGCGCGCGCATTCAGGTAGGCTCGCCCTGATTGGCCGGCTACGTTTATGCAACTCAGTAGGTGAATGCACACATAGCACGATAGAGAGTAGTACCCATAGAGTCCAGTAGAGGGCGGAGCCTGTGTGATATATAACGTGTGTATATAGTACGCATTGTATGCTTATAAGCTGAACATGATGACATGTTCCTTACATACATCTGAAGTGTAGTGTGATAGCAGTGCAGCTAGACATCTGTTACAAAAGTAGTTGCCTTCCATTTTATTTCAACCTTTCCTCCTGCCTTATATACTCTGTTGTTTCTTTCTTGGCCTTATTTTGCTTTCTCTTTCGACCTGCAGTGCACTTTTGTGTCGCAGCTCTGATATAAATAATTTTCCTCCTGCAGGACACTGTCTCCATGTCCTCTCCTGCCTTTCTTCTTTCTCTTTTTGTAAGTACCCATCCTAATGCCTTTAAGACTTTCCCTTTTCTTTCTGGTCTTTTGTTTCCCCTGACACAGACAGTAGAGCTGCCTTGTATACCAAACCAAAGGAAAACTCATTCAAGATCAATTCAATGATTGGCTCATTCATGATTGGCTTTAACATCTTGAAGGGGTAATGTTAAGCCTAGACAATATGGTGTATATTAAATATCACAATATCTTTTAAACTAATACATTAATATTAATTTTGTGATGATATTGTTGGGTTGACTCTTGGACTTTCATGAAATATTTACAAAAGAATAAGAGAATTGTTGTCTGGATGACTTAGTGGGTAAAGACAAATAATGATACAAAGTGTATTGAATCCTTTAAAAACGGGAAGATAAAACTATTTTTTCCATACAACCATATCCAAAACTAAGGGGAAAGAAAATCACAAACATCGTTATAATATTGATCTATTGCCCAGCCCTATGTGAAATGAGTATAATATATTGAATGTATACTCATAGGCTTTGTCTTCCTCTCTTGAACTGCAGGACGGAGGCACCAGAGGGCGCCGTTGTGCCATAGAAGCTGACCTCAAGATGAAGAAATGAAAACACCATATGAACGTTTTTATCCAACTGTGTTTCCGAGTTAAAGTGACAGCGACTGAACTTATTCTGTCAATTACACGGATTGTCACTCAGCATAAAATGCAGTTTCAACTTTATTTGCACTCTAAACTGTATGAGTAGACTGAATTTCGGAGGGGCCCATTTCCACTGAATCAGCAATACAGACATGGATTACAAACTGTATAATCCCAGATTACAATGGGGCAAGAGAATAGGTCAAACCTTTCATACGCCTACCTGCAGATCACTTAGATTTAGCCTGCTCAGGTTGTATTAACAGATAAATGTCTCATAGCCTGCAAATTGGCTGAAATTAAGCCTTCATGAGGCCGAAATGCACTTCAGATTATTGTGGTTGATCTTGAGAGACATGTTGATACTAATATGTGAAACCAGAGGCCAAAGAGTCTGAGTTACCTAGAAGTCCCGAATAATCAGGGAGGTGTAGGGGGCACATCATCGTTTTAAACATTTTGAATTGCAGGAATTAAATCATTTGAGGATTTGTTATTTTAAGTGTTATTTAAAAAGAATGCACAGATCATTTGTGGCTGTATTTTTTGTGAAACGATACCAATTCATATTCAGTATTTTTGAGTATCACATTAAACTGTTTTGTGGATTTTAAGATGTATAATCAATAAAAGCGTCGTAAAGCCTTCAACCCAATGTTAAACTTGAATTTGCACAAATGTTTCCCAAAGACTCAAACTACACCACAGCAGTCACCTTGAATCTAATCAAAAGTCTTCATGCAAGGGTGGTCAGCGACAATCAGTGACATTGGAATATTGATTGAGATTTCCTATTATAATTTTTTTATTGCAATCATTTAATATCCTTATTAATTTTTAATACAAAAGTGCTTTGCCTCATTCAGGATATTGAGGATGTTCTGTGTGTCAGTAGGAGAAAGCATGCAGATATTCTCAGGAAGCCAAGTGGCTCGAAACTGTTAAGATGAATGCAAGCACTAGATAAATACGTTAAAAAGTGTTGTGTTTCCTAAAATATCTGCATCTGATGTAACCTCCACACACAAATGGGACCCACTTTTTTCCCACAAAGCTCCCACTCTGGTGAAACACCAATAAGGAAGGGCTTTGCATCTGACGTTTAGTTAGTCATGTTTGCTGTTATGTAAAAGGGCCTGATTATTAAAACATTCAAAGCTTTCTTTGAAGCCGACTCATGTTCAGGATGGCACAGTGTTGCTGTTTTTCTCATTTAGTTTAAATGTGGAACGTGTATTCATGATTTCAATATGACCATAAACTAAGGTTTTTCCATTTCCTTTAAAGAGGCCCTTCAGGGTATATGCAGGAATCCTGAAGTCAAATGTAAGACATTTTAAGACCTTTTTAAAGACCATTTCGATACATTTTAAGACCTCATTGCCACTTCGAGTTTTAACCGGTTACATTGGCGACACACTTTACCTCATATTTACTATACAGTATTGATTGTCCTTCCTCCTTATCTTCCAACCATTTGGACGCAAAATACTTTTTAATAGCCTTAATTTTCACTAAATTGATCAACTTTTAATACTTTTTAAGACCCCGCGGACACCCTGCCCTATGATGCTTTTGATGTTTTCCCTTTCCTGTAGAGCAGTGTTTCTCAAACTTTTTCATACCAAGGACCACTTAACCAATAAAAAAACACTCGCGGACCACCTAACTCACAAATATCCAAAATCACATCGTTTTTCTAGAACAGATTAGAAATAGCCTGAAAGTGGTACAAACAAGTGACAACATGTGTGATGAAGGTGCTGCGCTGGGCTATATCATGCAATCGAAAGTGAAACTTAAGCTCGCTCCATTGCGGAGATATTCCTGTGAGAGTGCGGAAAACTTAAATGTATTTATTTATTTAAAATGTCAAATTTTACCAATATACTCACGGACCACTAGGGGCCACTTACGGACCACCAGTGGTCCGCGGACCACACTTTGAGAAGCACTGCGTGCTTTATAGGTTTTTGTGCATGCATATGGTCAGCAAAGGCTAAAAAGTTTCTCTCCCAACGTATTGACATCACTACGTAACACTCACGCTTCTATTGGCTAACATTCCAACACATTGATAGGCTAAGGGGCGGGACATGAATCACAACAGAGCCGGCCAGCTAACCAATCAGAGCAGACTGGGCTCTGGTTTCAGACAGAGGGTGAAAAGAGGTGCTGCAGCACAGGCAGTATGAGAAAAATAGAGCTTTTTGAACATTATAGCATGTACACGTCACAATAGAGACAAATATGAACCTGATTAGCATAATAGGGTTTCATTAAACCCAGGTGTATTTGGCCTTGGCCATGGTTAAGTTATATTAGTTGTACATGCAGTAAGTAAAGGAAGTTCGAGGGGAACTATTTGTAATGAATTAATATACAGAAACGTTTTATTTTGGACTTGCTTACCTGTAGGTGTGATTCCAGATGGAGTAGTTCATATGTTTAGTTCAGGTTTTTTGTAATATATTATAAATGTATGTGTATACATCCCTCACTGCCTGATCACCTTGAAACAAATCACTCTGATTCTAATAAGATTATTTACAGTCTTGGCTGATATTAAACAATAATCACTAAGTATCGAAATCCATCAATATGTTATAGGCCTACATACAGATATGTGTCGCAAGCAGAGTAAATAAATACAAATCAGACAGGTCAAAAGATATTCAGATTACATCTTTAATGGTCAGGTATATTTGTCCTAAAACTGATTTCTTTAGTGTTCCTCAAGTGTTCTACCTAATAGACCTGACCTCCACGTGTCAGGCCAAAGGTTTTACATGTTTGTGAGTTACTGTGTGGACCTGAATATTCTAACAAATTATCATTTAGTGCGTCAGCTGTCATTAAGATGTGTTCACAATAAAAATAAATATGCAACTAATAAAAGACTCACAAGGGTTTCATGCAACAGCAACAATAGGGAACACAGGATCAAATATGAACTTAAAAGTGCTTGAAATAAACCTGAATAATTTGTAAAGTAACAGCTAAGGCAGTTTGGCCGGTGAACAGAAACAAGTGTTAATGTCTGTATAGGGTTTGAATCATATGTAGTTGGGATGATAAAGAATTCAAGAAACAACTCATAAAAGTTAGCATCCTACTCATGACAAGATCTGACAAATTCTGATTCCTAGCTGTGGAAGAAAGCCGTTTAATGTCCACAGATAATTAGTAGAATTTCAAAACATGAACGGTTAAGTAGATAAGATTACATTTTTTTTTTAAACAAAACGATTTTTCTTTATAAAACATCTGTATAAATTAAAAGGTGCAGAATTTATAAAATATTTATAAAATATGGGCCGGATGTTTGTCTGAGAACGGAAGTATTTAAACTTGTGCACGGTTTTAGGAAATGGAGGTATTGCATGACATTTAAGCCCAGCTTATCTCCAGATATTGAGCTTCCTGTATCTAATCAAATCAAAATGTATTCTTCAAAACATGGCCCTCTTTTTTCATAACAGTCACAGTATTTCAGTATTACCTCACCTGAAATACTGAAACTTCCTGAATACCAGAAGCTTAATGACCAATCCAAGCAGAACTGCAGGGAGCAGGAAGCTATTTATTTAGGCAAGGATATCTTTTTAAGATAAAACAATCAGATAAATGTGCTAGTGATACATGTTTGACTCTACTGTGCCTATTGATTTAGTTCAAATCGCCTAGATAACCACATTATAGCTCCTTTTTAAATCTGATTAGTCTGTAATAATAAATAATAAGTCCTTTCCTTTACAGTAAAGAAGCTCTCAGATGTGTCCAAAGACTACAGTATTATTTAAGTTGTTGAACTTCCTATAGAAAACAGATTAGCCAAGATGCTCAAGTAACATTCACTCTATTCACTAATAAATAAATACTTCTAACATTTCAGCCAGGACACAAAAACATTCAACAAAATAAATACAAGTAAACCTAAACAAATAAAACATGTACGTGTGAACATACTACTGCCTTCATAACCCCAAAAGGAGACTCCCATATGTGCGTCATGCCATTTCTATAAGAAAGTTTAAAGGCTCCGAGACATCATCACACTGCCACAGTGAGTTTGCACCTGATGCAACTCTTATTTTCTACCATCAAAGAGGAGAGAAGGCACATTGTTTCCAGTGGCATAATCTCCCACCGACTGCGCTGTACCTAAAAGAGGTTTCTTTACAAAGTGGCCAGATTAAAATCACACATTTGGATAAAATGTGTTATTGTAAAGTCTGCAAAGAAACACGTTCTCCTCTCAAACAGTCTTCAATTGGCTCTCTGATGCCCGACCAATCGATGGAGTTTGTCACAGTTGTCCAGCCTCATCGACTCGGCCTTCTGCTTTAACCGCTCGTCTCGGTACAGCTGCCCGAGGTTCGCCAGGTCGGATTCTGAGAAGGAGAACGGGATCGCAAAAGAAAGATGTATGACTAGCATTCAGAATAACTTTCTTTCTGGCAGAGAGAGAGAGAGTTAGATGAAAAGAGAAAGATCATTCTCTTGTCAGTATGTTAAATATAATTCAATCAGCAGCCAGTTAGCGTAGCTTAGCATAAATCAATTAGTCAAAACTCACCTTTTCACTCTTGCCTTCAACTCCTAATCCACTAACCCCATGTCCTTATTCCACCTAGCTTTTTACTTTTGTTGTTCTTTTTTTTCTTTACTTGCTTGTAAAGTGCTTTGAGAACCAGGAAAAGCGCTATATAAATCACATGTAGTATTATTATTATTATTATTATTATAAAGTCTTGGAAAGGGCCTGGCTCTGTCCAGATGTTAGAAAGTCACATCATACTGAATCAAAGTGATGCAGCGCTAACAACAACCACTTCTTGTTTGTCAGTGTCCTTTTCATTTCGTAACTATAACGTTAGATATATAGTTAACACGGTACCATCTATATACAAATTAAATTATGCTTTTTTTAATGTTCAGTGTTGCTTCCCTGCCGCGTTTGGGTAACCAAATCTACCTAAGACAGACATCTAACAACTGATTGGGCTAGCATTTATTGCTCGTTTTTGTTCAACTTAAGCTGTAATTTTCTTTAGTGTGTTGCCCAAAAGTTGGTATAAATGTGGTTATTAATGAGATATGAATGCAGTCATGCACAGTTACAGTAAGAGTGTACGTACAGGGGTTTTCCACTCAACGTTAGTGGAAAAAAATGATGTGGTTCGGTCTTTAACTTGTTTGTTTTAGAACAGTACATAAGTGAAGTATAATTTGCTTTTCTTGGGGGGGGGTCTATGTGCTGGACTATTTCTTAGGTAGGACCAGTTGCTGGGCAACCAGCGAGACTGCAGGAGCTTCTGGCTGCGGCTCTTAAAGCGAATAAGCATATTTCCCAAGTGTTGCACACACTTCCTTTAACAGTGACCAACTTTAAGATATATGCAAGTGCTTACAATAGCAGGAGACAATATAAAAACACTTGATATTAAATCTACTTTAATCAAAGTCATGATGAGTAGCTCGCTTACTCTGCTGTTTCTCTTTCCAGCAGCTGTTCTGCAGGTGCTCGATATAGTCCTTCTCGATAGTTTTCTCTAGTTCATCCAGGCCCGCTCCTCTGTACTCTTTCTCAAAACTTTTGTCCACGTAGTACGGCACGCCCATGTGCTGCGTTTCCCTGGAGACCACCAGCCCGATGGCCCTGAAACCCAAACACAGGATTAAAATGTGTCCAGTAAAAACTATAGTGTGAACCGTGGAGTATCCCAGGGATGTGGTGAAGTGTCACTGTAGTAAGGTCAATGCTGTGGCACACTCACGGCTTATAGAAGAGGCTGAAGGCCGGGTTAATGGCCATCATCTGAGTAAACACTGATATGAGGATTAGCACCAGCACAGGGAGGAGCTGCAGCAGCGCTGTGAAGGTGTTCTGTGGGAAGATGAAATCAGCACAGATTACAAAGCATATAATACTGCATGTAGGCTGATTCACGCCAGCACAGAACGTATGTCTTTGAAGCACCATGCAAAAAAAAGGCACTTCCGTGATGAAGAAAATAAATGAAAGACATGAAATCAATCACTATAGGAATCTGTCACCAGCCATGTTAAAATGGATCTCCCAAAAGTGCAATTTGTTCCTGTGCATGTTAATAATTAGGATATTCACAAGAAGAGCTTGCTGTGGTTAGTCTTTGTGTCTTGTGAGTCACTGACCTGACTCTGGTTCTCCTCCACCACCACCTCCTCGCGCCTCTCAAAAGCACGTCGACGACGAGGCTGATAGAACTGAGAGTAGGAGGCGCCCTGGTTGGTGTACATGTGGATATTTCCTGTAGAGAGACATGTGCAGTTTTACAGCATTTACATTTATCAAAAGACAGTGCATCACAGTGCTAAACTGTTGACAGAACAATTTGTCAGACCAAAAACTTGAACGTTTGCTTCCCTACAGCAAGTGGTACTGCTCTGCATGAATGAGGTGTGAATGTGTGAATGACTCGTAGTATTTAAAGTGCTTTGAGGGGTCGAAAAGACCTGATCAAGCGCTATATACTGTAAGTACAGTCCATTTACCATTACACACACCTTTTCAAACATAGGTAAGAACAATGAATCTGAATGTTATCAACATCGAAAATGTATTATTCAGATTGCAGGAGGCAAAATATTTGTGAAAGGTGAAATGTGTTTTAAAATATATATACCGTAAATT
>CALSBZ010042637.1:207786-217967 GCA_943591055.1 Gobionotothen gibberifrons | reverse complement strand
TGTTTTCATAATCGTTGCAAGCCAAAATCGTAATTGCGATTAAAATACGATTAATTGAGCAGCCCTATATCATAGTAGAGAAGTGAAAAAAAGAGAGCCTTATTTAATAACTGAAACTTTTCGTGTAAGAAAGAACAGATGTATCTATGCCATATTTCTGCAGAGAGGGACCTGATAGTGTTGAATCTGTGTGTCTCATCTGTTTTTTATCTTTCTCATCCCCATCCCCTAATCCCACACAGTTTTAAAACAGCAGCCCTGAATACATACAAACAGCTTAACAAAGAGTTTCTAAACTAAAACCAACCAGTAAGACTGCGTCACCCAGCCTCACGCTGCTGCCCTGCCTGTAGTGTAATGTGTAAACAACTACAAGCGAGGGAGTCGTTTTTGAACTGACCTTGACCTCTAAATTAAAAAATATATATTTTGTGGGATAAATAAAGTCTCATTATGTCAAAGTACTGTCCAGCAACATGGTCAAAATACTTTATAAAAAAAAAAGGCACATACAAAGTCATAGTCACCAATCTCACAGAAAACAATCCCTGCTTTCTCATCTGTCAAAACTCATACCTTTGAAAGCATCCGTAGCTCCTGGAGCAAAGTTCTTGTCGGGGTGAA
Source organism: Gobionotothen gibberifrons (assembly GCA_943591055.1). Classification (NCBI taxonomy): domain Eukaryota; kingdom Metazoa; phylum Chordata; class Actinopteri; order Perciformes; family Nototheniidae; genus Gobionotothen; species Gobionotothen gibberifrons. Next base: position 217,343 of record CALSBZ010042637.1, on the reverse strand, counting down.
ATCTGAGGGCCAGCTTCCTGTATGCCTTCTTCAAATCCTCATCACTGGCATTTTTGGTAACACCGAGAATTTCATAAAAGTCCTTGCAATTCTTTATCCTGCAATAAAAAAATGTAAAGGTCACCGATTTTGGCCACTTTATGATGTCATAACGATTTTTTGGCTTGTGTAACCATTAGCTAATCACCAAGGTAACCCCCCCCCCACCTTATCACCTGAATCTCTTCCTAGAGCACCATTGTGTTCTTTTTAACCAAATATCTCTCAGAGGGGCGTGGGGAGGGGCTCCTTATTTTCATCTAAAGTAACAGACAGAGAATCAGCACTTTTGAAACAGGGCTGAAACAGAGGGGATTATGGGATGCTGCAATGATCTGTTTGGTGTTTGGAGCCAAACACTTCAGAGACATGTTTTGTATATATATCTGAGACCTATAATATATTGATGAAAAACAGTATAATAGGGGACCTTTAAAACATAGGTGCTTCATAGTATGTAACACAGCCAAAATGATAGGAACAATTAATGTGGTTAGTCTGTCTAAAAACCGTTTTGAGCCACAGTTTACCTGAGAACGCCCTGGCGCTGGTCCTCGCTGTAGCTCTTCTTGTCATCAACACTCGCATGACTTGGTTCCTCGTCTCCAAGGTCCTCGTCTCTCCAGCCGGCTGGCGGGGGAACGTGGTTTGATTGTGGAGCAGCGGTGCCTCCATTCCTCACTATGGCGTCTATTAGCACTATGGAACAAAAACACAGTGTCGGAGGTCAGCTGACGGATCAGATGGGAATGGAAAAAGATGGCTGAGAAAGCTTAAAGCAGAAAATACAGGTTGCCAACCAAAATGTACAGTATACAGATGGATGACAGTTTAAAAAGGAAAACCAACATTAAGTAACCGAGTTAGGCATTTGGCCACCACAAGACTCCAGAACAAAATACTCTTTGACTACTTGTGTTACTCTAATGAAACACTGTTCTTCATAGTGGTGGAGGGGGGTTGTCACATTGCTCCCAACATCTTCCTTTAGTGATTACAATCTGGTGGTGGCCAACTTAATTATTCACATCATTTTCATATTCAAATCATCCCTGGTTCCTTCTGCTGTGTGTTTAGGCATGTGCTCATGTTTCCCCACTGATTTCCGGCTTTTGAAGAAATACAAATGGATCCATTTATACATATTCCCTTTGCACTGTATATCAAAAGCCTTTCCCTACTTGCACCACAAGTGGAAAACTTGTCCAATGGAACAAGTTGGCATTTAACTGCCTCATGCACATTGTGTACAAAGAGATCCAGGAATTCTACGAAAGCATTAATATGCTGGCTATGATGCCATTACTGAAAAGCTATTAGGCAAGATAAACAACAAGAGTCGCAGTCAGATTTTAACATTGCCCAACAGTGTGTTCACAGAGAGGGGGGAGGGAGCATTTCAGCAGGCAGCCTACAAGGACTATGTATTGAAGCAAGACAGCCTCTAAAAATAGTAGTTCAGTGCACCCATCTTGAATTATGTTAAATAATGTTTGTACAGTTAATCCTCGGGGTAAATTAGCACATTGAGCCATGTTAGCTAGTCAGTGTGCTATTGCAGAATGAGCGTCAGCTAATTTTACCTCTGGCCCGGGTGCTGGGGTAAATATTCTGGGCTTCATAGAGCAGCTGCAGAGCCCGATCTTTCCGTCCTGACCGTAAACACAGCTTCGCCTTCTCTATCAGCCGGTCTGCTTCTTCTTTGTCCATTGCAACGTATTATTCTGCTGAATCAATCGCTGTCTCTAGAGGTCTTTCCCTGTGCACTGAGAGTCAATATCATATGGTAAAGCGACCCGCTGCAGCTAACGAGAGATAGCCGATTAGCTTTGGTGTCAGGCAGCTGCGTAACGAGGTGCAGTCACTCAGAAGTCCTCCGCACTATCCGGTCTGCAGACGGCTGTTGTTCGGCTGCAAACAGGCCTGCAGCTGGGCCATTATTTTAAAAGATAAAGGTAACAAATGCACTGTTTTGCTGTCTGATTTTATTAAGCGGTGTTTAGCAGGCCACCCTGTTACATTTAACTCTGGACCCACTGAGCTGTGATGGACAAGAGGTGGAGGCAAGACGTCATATCCTGTGGAGTAAACTCTGAAATCTGTATAAATCCGCCCTTATATTGACTTTTAATGTCATTTACTTGGTTATCAGTTAATAATATGGTATAGCAGGACATATAGTGTTTATATACCGCTACTTCACGCTTCACCCATCTATTAACTAACGGTACTTGGTTTAAAAAACCCAGAGAGTTGAGCAACATTAGCAGGTGTAGCTGATGCTGATGCAGCATTCAAGGTCTTTCATTGGTTGTGGTGCATGGAATATGATACACAAAACAGACCTAAGATTATTATTATTGGTGTTTTATATGTATTTATTTATCCATTCAGTGGCTTATTGCCTGCCTTTGATTGTCATGGGACAATGCAATGACAACAGAGATGTAATGGATATTTTTAAACGTTTAATTAACTACTACAATCAACCAACACAACTGCATATTTAGCTAATGGATATCTCTGAAAAACTGGTGATTGACATGAAAGGCAGTCTAGGTTATTACAGATGAAGCACTTAATTTCGGACAGTTTGAAACGCAAGGGCAGTGATTGGTAAGTGGTCTGCCCTCGCTCAAGGGAAAGCCTCCAGCTTGACTTGAGACCGCCCCCGTTATAAATAAATGTAATTATAATGAAGCCAGCTGCAATGGATCATTGAAAACCTGAAATTGAAAATCTGGCAACGCCCTCTTGGAAAATAGTGGGAGGGCTTGACCTTCCTCGAAACTGGTCGTAGGCAGGAACAGGTAAACTGGAGTCCGAAATTAAGTGCTTCATCTGTATATTACATTTAAGATACTGATGCACAAGTCAATTTAAAGTGTATATATTCTTGCTTGGTTCACAATTTACAAAATGTAAGATTCGTATAAGTACAAATTGCATCAGTAAATTAGAAACCATTCAACACATTTTTGTTCATGCATATTTTATTCAAGAGTAAAAAAATGTGATTTCGTCCCATAGGGCATGCTTACAATGTGTGTATCATTTAGGAAGTCAAATGCCAAAACATATTTCCATAGGTAATAAAAAATGTTGCAAGATAAAATCCATTATATTTGTTTGTTGAAATATGCATGTAGACCATACAAGAACCAGAAACAGAGGAAGGAAAATAACCATAAGCTAAATTGTAACAATAATAATATCAGCAGTAAATATAACCAGAGTACAATGTTTCCTGTTTAACGTAAGTGCGACACACGATTTTCTTTGAGTCCGATTCATTTACATTTGAAAACCATGCTATCATGCTTAGGCAGCCTGAAAGTTGCTTTTCACTGAGATTATATTCATTCACACTATTGAACATTTTCTGTACATCAGTACAACCAAAAAAAACAAAAATAAACACAAGGATTCAAACCTTAGAAGGGCATCTCTGCATAAAAGAAATCAATATAAAAATTAAAAGCAGTGGTAATAAATAACAGAATGAAAAAAATGAAACAATCAAAGGAAGCCTATTTATAAAATGTATAAAACAAGACAAATCAAACTACAAATGTAAATAAAAAATAAAAATAATTCAAGTTCACTATTTGAAACACAACTATCACAATTATAATCTCACATAACAATTAGGAACTTAATTGCATGCATTGATGCGTTCCGTACCATAGATGCTGTGTTTAAAATCACTTTTTGCCCATCCTTAATTCACATACCTTTATCATTAAATAGAAAGATGACATAGAAATTAGAAAATATATTAATGGATGAAAGGAAATTGTAGAAATTCATGTTGCACACTTTTTTGGGCTTCACAAATTTCGCCATTCTTTTATTTTGAAAGAACCAGAATGTTTCCTGTTTGAATTGTTTCTTTTCTCTTCCTCGATCAGTTATTTGGACACGGGAAAAGTTATTTTATTTCAATCTCAAGTGTAGGTGTACCAATTTCCCCCCTGTACTGCACAGTTAAATAAGATTAGATAAGAAAAAGATAATTGAGAAATAAAAAAACGATATAACACATTTCGATGTGGGTGGATTGTTAACCAAAAGCCTTGTCTCTACTGTGCTAAATAGTCATGAAGGATGTACTTCTGACAACTTTAAATTCATCTAAGCTACATTTTAGTGAACAAAAAACTACATTTCGGTCAGGATGCATTCTTCAAATCCTTAAGATGCATTTGTCCAGATGGATCAAATTAGCTTATTACAAATAACATGGGTTGTTATATGATCTTTAAACAAAGCATGAATGCATTCACAAATGTGTAGAATTTCCTTCTCACTCTGATATACTTTATAGCTCTTAAGCATGAAATCTCATTGAATTGGCAGCACAGCAGAAAGTGCAATAACTCAAAGGGCGCTAACGTATACTTGATTCGGATGCACGTAATCTTTTACGTTCTCTTAGCAACAAGCAGGTGAGACATAATCAGGTAGTGTGTGACAGCAGGGTTTGCCCCAAAGTTCAAAAATGAATTCTTCTCCTTTCCTCTCTGTGGTCCAGAAACAGGTGTTAAAGCCACTTCGTTGTCATAGCAATGCAGAGATGAGAGAAAGGCTCTTTCAGTGGAGGATGCTCGAGTGTATACTTTCCAGAAGGTGTGCGAGGTATAGCTTGATCAAATGCCATGCTTCTCTCAGGAGAACTACTTTAATGGAGCGGAAGAAAACTATTTAAGGATGGTCTTGATAAAAATAAAACCCTTTGAGATTCCCCCTATGGACGTAGATGAAATTGTATCCTTAAATAGGATAGTGTGCTCCTTTTTGGGGGCATTTCCAGATCTTGGTGTTTCCAAGTGGAACTACTTTCTCCAAATGCTCCTTTCATCCCCTCCCTTTTCCCTCGTCCCCTCCAAGTGACTTCTTGCTAGGAGATGACTGATAATGAGGGAGGCGAGGAAAGGAGCAGTGCTGGATTTGATCGAAGTGTACACAAGGAGCAGTGGCTTTGTGAGTCTTCTTCCCTTTGCAGGATGACGGCGTCGTACTACAAGGTACATCAATACGTTTAGTTTCACTGGTACGCTTGCACTGCAGGTTTTTAAAGAGGTTCACATTGATATTCTTTCTTTTATCTTTCCTTCTCACAAAGTGGTGTTAATACTAGCAAAACATGAATTTGTGAGTGATTCATAATAAACACTTTATGATACAGTAACATGATTTGTGTGGCATGGATACTGCAATTATGTCTTCTGCCAGGCTCTGTAATGAAGGAGCAGACGTTTGTCAGCACTCAGAACAACACAACCCCTAACAAGTCAGTCTTTAATTGAACTGAGAAAGGGAACAACAGGCAGAAACAACTTTCAACCGATCCGTTTTCAACCCAGCTGCAGCCTTGTGGCCTCCCTTACCCCCCCCCCTCCCCCAACTGTGCGATGACATACCGTCATGAAAGAAATGACCTTTTTCGCCCGTTTAAGTTTTGCTGCAGATTTTCATGTTCTGTCTGTAGGCCTGGTTTATTTCTATGTTCTGAGGCCTGAATTCCCCTTTTGGCAATGTCTTGCTGCACAGCGAACAGCAGCATTGTTCTGAGGCTCAGACAGCACATCACTGGATGTCGCTGTTGTCATCCGTGCCGTTTGCCTCTGACATATTCATCTTTCCCATGGAGTGACCCACGTGGTTCACCCCGTCCTTGCGAGGCGGCATGCGCTCGTTGATGCGGTCCAAGCCCTTGGCCTCCGCAAAGCTGGCGATCTTGTGCTGGGGAGAGAACCCACGGATAGCTAAAAAAATAAAAAGGACACGTAAATGGATCAGAATCACCTTGTAATGTCTCAGAGCATTTCTATAGTCTCTTGTCTTGTTAAACTGTATATATATAGATTTAACAGGCAATATAACCAAACAAAGACATAAAGTCAGTGAATCAATCGCAATTAAGAACAAAGAAGAATATTTCAATAATCATTTAGTGATTTTCTTTGTTTCTCTTTACCCAGTGTAGCAGTTTATGATATTCAGTTATCTTTGCAACTAACATTATTGATAAAGCAACGCACGGATAACAACAAAATATATGTAAATGGGTCCGAATCACCTTGTAATGTCTTAGAGCATTTTTTAAATTACCTCCAAGATATATCAAATGCTGTTGGGATTTAACAGGCAGTGTAGCATACTACCAGTTAATGATGTTCAGTTATCTCTGCAACTAACATTATTGATAAGTAGAAGCTGCTGCATTTTTATTACTTTCCCTCAGATTTCCTCCGTTTGGGAAAAGCCTGAGAAAAAGTCTCCAAACACATAAAAACAAAAAAATACACACACAGTTGTACCTACCTTTGTGAAGAATACAATTCTCAACAAACAGTGTTTAAAAAAAGTCAACCCCCCTGCTAGTTCAAACAGAAATGTGCATGTAAAAAGATAAAAATAAATTGTGTTAGTACTGCAAATAGCTCTCTCGTACCGAAGCTTTTGAGTAGTGAGCAATGATTACCTCAGACATATCACGAGGAACTGAGGCTTCAGGATGCATATTTCATGTTGATGCTGTTCTCTTTCTTGTTCTTGTTCTTGTGCATGCAACACTTTGTTTAGAACCAGATGGAGGCCATTTAGAAGCCAAACCAAAAAAACAATGAAGTCTTGTATCATGCAGCTCGTAAGCAGCACTTGACCTTGCAGTGTTTTCAATTTGTCATGAAGTTGTCCTGTGAAATGTGGCTTTGACGGAGTTATTGTTAATGTGTGGGATGTTGTGTGGGATGTTGTGTGCATGAGGTGTTTCTGGAGGAAGCCCTGACAGTATGTGGGTGGGAGATGGACCGCAGGTTTACCTTCTCCGTCCTCACCAGTCGTCTCCTCGATTGCTTCAATGGCTTCAATGGTGGCTGGGGGGGGAGGAGGGGAGCAGGTTACTCCTGATTAAGCCATGCAAATGTAAAAATAAAAACGCAGCCCCGGCGAAAAAAGGCGGCTCATGTTAGGCCGGATGACACATGTTAACTGGCAACGCAGCCAAACTCAGAGGAAGGCCATGCGTTAATACTGAGAGAATAGGTGTCAATCTCGGGTCAGATATGACATGTAAAAAAAGATAGATCCATAGAGGAAGAGAAAGTGGGACAGATATATTGAGACGGAGATAATAGGTTGAGGTGAGACTCTAACAGATCTACTGGTTCTGGCTTTGAACCACATATTTCAGGACGATTTCACAACTGCAATATATAAGTGCTTGCTGTCAGTCCACCAGTAGTTTAAAAACAGTAATGGATCCCACTAAGCTTTTTTGCCCATACACTATAATTGAGTTAGAGATAGCTAAACTTAAAAACACTTTAGACACAGAATCAAATGGTATTTTTGTTAGAGTTGAGAGATCAAGCTACAACTCAAAAGTGAGTAAATAATACACTTGATAAAGTAAAAAATTAAAATGGGACTTTAATTGGATGTCAATGTTATGCTAATATGTAGGTTCATATTTCTATTTTGTGTCTCTCATGCTTTAATGTTCAAAACCTCTTTTCACCCTCTGCCTGAAACCAGAGCCCAGTCTGCTCTGATTGGTGAGCTGGCCGGCTCGGTTGTGAATCAATCGCTTAGAGATGTCCCGCCCCTTATCACATGCAATGACATTGTGATGTCACTATGTAACAGAAGTAAACAAAGGAGTCCTATCGATGCGTTTTAGGCAGGCTGTGGGGGGAGTGTTTTGGAGAGAAACTTTAAGATGTTAGCCTTTGCCGACCATTTACAGGCACAACAACCTATATAACACACTGAAGGAAAAGGAAAACCCCAAAAGCATAGGATTTAAGCAGTAGCTGTAACATTAGGTACGCTGGTAGGGGTGTATTGGTGTGAGTTCTGCCACCTACAGTACAGGTCAGAACATTGCTAAATGCAGCTTCAGGGTTATGTGTTATTTTATGTTTAACAAGATGAACCAAGGGGGGTAGGTTTGACATCATATTATAGGATCATTAATGTACTACTGTAGACACAAATATCAAAAAGCTGGATTGGTCAGATATCAGGTTTTTCCCCTCACTAATTAAATGTGATCATAGCAGGATGGAAAACAAAGCCTGCTAGCGGCTCTATATTTAAATCAGTGAAGGCTGGAGAAAGAGAGACCAATGGTAGGGCTGAGAATGGTGATGAAGAAATGAGAAAAAAGATGGAGTAAAGGGTAGAGAAGAGGCTTATGCTGAGCCGTGCACTCACCACTCTGCAGTGTCTGCTTGCCTCCAGAGAGAACCCCGCTTGGCAGCATGCCAGTGGGCGTCAGGCCTTTAAGCGTCAACACATTTTCACTCTCCTCTCTGCAGGAAACACAGAGGCAGGCAAACAGGTCACCAAACTCCCCTGAACCATGTTTTCAAATGGAGAAACGACTTAATGCCCCCATTTTGGCGACACACATGAACACAGCACAAAAACACCAGGAACATTTAAACACACAAACGTAAAGTCTACCTGAGAACTGAGAACATTTTGGCCATTTTCCCAATAGCACGGATCTTGTTTTTGATCACCTCCTTGCGTGCTGCAGCTGCATTGGCTGCAAAGAAATGCATAAACATACTATCGTTATATTCTTATTTTATACAATAGTCACTACAATAAGCCTAAATATATCCTGATAAACTTGTGTTAGGCTTCTATTAGACCTAAAATACATATTTCTTGATACATAGAATACTGTAATAAGTACAATTTGTACAGTGCTGTGACTATAAGGCCTACTATAGATTATATTATTATAACCTTTTCGTCTTAGTCACACATCTTTTTACACACCTATTTTAGTTCTCTGTCATTAACACATCAAGATAGGAGAATTTACTGCATTCCTTGTAACAACATTGAATTTAAAAATAAAAACACATACAAATTGTAATCATTTAACGCCTGGTTTTCTACCATCCCTGTTGCGAAATAATCCAAACGTTCAAGCTAATTCGACACAAGAAAAGAAAACTCAAAATCCAGCTCAGGTGTGCAGATGTGCTTCAAGCTAACCAAAAATGTACTCATGTGAAATGTAAAAAACACATGACATTTTACCATCAAATATCTCCTCTTCCTCATTCATCATGAGTTCATCATCAGAGCAGATGCTCAGCACATTCACCAGCATTTCTGTGACTGGGGAGGAGAAAGAGTGCAGAACAGAGTCATCAAGCAAAGCCACACGTTAGATTAGTATGAAGTGTTGTATTGGAAACACTGACATATATCCAAAAGCTTTTCTACAGAAACACCTACCTTTCTCTCCAACAAATGGCAGAGACCAGGTGAAGACATCCATGAAGTTGGGCAGCCAGTATGGATGGGGTGAGCAGTTGAACTGTCTGATGTTCATGACATTATTTTCATATTTCAGTACAGCAGCTGTTGAGAAAGCAGAAGGTACTTCATCCTGTCCTGTTAAAGGTCACCTATTATGCAAAATCCACTTTTTCATGTCTTTTCTACATCAACATGTGTCCCCTCTTCTTCATGTCTCTTCTACATCA
>CALSBZ010042637.1:196595-207776 GCA_943591055.1 Gobionotothen gibberifrons | reverse complement strand
TGTCCCCTCTTCTTCATGTCTCTTCTACATCAACATGTGTCCCCTCTGTGTAAAGAGATTCTGAAAGTTTCAGGAAAAAAGATTCTCTCTCTTTTTGTCCTGATCCATTTAGAAACCTGTCTGAAAATGAGCTGATCAGATTTTGGCCACTTTATGATGTCATAACGATTTATTTGGCTTGTGTAACCATTAGCCAATCACCAACCGAGGTAACCCCCCACCACCTTATCACCTGAATCTCCTCCTAGAGCACCATTGTGTTCTTTGTAACCAAATGTCTCTCAGAGGGGCGTGGGGAGGGGCTCCTTATTTTCATCTAAAGTAACAGACAGAGAATCAGCACTTTTGAAACAGGGCTGAAACAGAGTGGATTATGGGATGCTGCAATGCATGATATGTTTGGTATTTCGAGCCAAACACTTCAGAGACATGTTTTGTATATATCCGAGACCTATAATATATTGATGAAAAACAGTATAATAGGAGACCTTTAAAGAACTGTGACTATGATACTGAAATAAATATGTATTAGAATCAAATGTGTACACTGCGCAGGATATTTCCGATGCATGCCGTCATGCCAAATGCACAACAACATCCTCTCGTTTAATGTATTCATGTTCAGTGATGTTAAATGTTTTTGTACACGCAGTACTGTTTGTGTGGGGATAAAAGCAGGGTACAAAAAGAGACGTTCCACCACTAGATGGCCTAGCTGAGGCCAGGGAGGCTGACACTGTTACATCAAGAGGGATAAAGCCACATGGAGATAGTCAGCGATGCCGACAGTCCCTCCCACGCTCCCCATCTCCCATAGCCCATAGCAACCAAGACACAGATCTGAGAACACAAACAAACGGGGGCTCCCTTGATGCAGTCTTCTGCCTGCTCACAAGCTAAATGCAGATATATTAACCCATACACTCCAGTTAGCGCTGGTGAAACCATTTTAAATGGGTGAAGCAGAGGACCCCATGGTAGTCATTTTGTAAGATGTGAGACGTGTTTTTCGTTAACTCATGTTCACATTATCATGAAATGTCAGCGATGCAGTGTGGCAGAGATACTGGGCTTGTGGCTTCTCTTTTTCACAAAATGCTTAGCGTTGTCATATTTAATGTGACAGTAAATTCACGTCTCAATGCCCGCCTGCCTACTTGGGGGTTTTCAACAGGAATATCATTATGAGCTGGAACGCAGTACAGTGAGGGCCAGCCTTACAAACGCTAACATCTGTGTGTGTGAGACAGTGTTTGATGGCCGTCATGATAGTCAGACAATTCTGTTTTTCATAAAATATGTATTTATTTTATTCTAATATGGTGCAACTATCACCAAACCTAATTTTCCCCTGGGGTTATTCAAGTATTTTGATTGATTGAATCATTTTTGCATCTGAAATCAGACGACTGATCCATTTCCTACATCCATAGTTTTTTTTGCTTCACATCTGTTTCTTACTCTTTCTCATTTTAATTTTCCTCTATATGTGTTTCAGTAGCATTTCAGTCCTGTAGTTGCAGGATGTTGACACAGCTTGATGCATGCGTTTATTAAAGAGCATTGTAGCGGCTTTAGTGTGCACTTGGTTCATAGCGTTTCTGATCGAGCACGATGACATTTGATGTGCAGATAGATGTTGGTGATGAGAAGTAAAACTTGTCAAGTGGTTATAAATGCAGCTTAAGTTTGGACCTGGTCTTGTTCAACATAGCTTTAAACCACTCAGATGTCTTTCCGGGATAAAAACTAACAAGAATATGATACAAATGCCAGAAACAGAACTGTACACAGACTTACCTTTGTTGTTATAAACATCCAGGTAGTTTGGTGCTGAGAAGATGGTGATGAGGGAGGGGAATCCAGTGGTCTGACTTTTACGGTACATCCGGTAGCTTCAAGGGGGGCAGGTGGAGGTACAGACAGAAAAAAGGCAGAACTTGTTCTTATATTTGTAAAGATGTTTCTATTGTGTTAATGTGGATATGTATGTTTTTAATGTAATAGTGTAGGGATAACATACCCTGCATCTTGTGCTTCATGTGCTCGAATGATCGATAATAGGTTATTGCTCTGTAGGAACTCGCATACAGCTGGATAACTGGAAAAGAGTCAAAGAAAATAGGTTGAGAAACGACAAAAATACACATACATTCAATTAAGCACAACATCTTACCATAACTTGACAACATGTATTCCTATAACCCAACAGAAGTAGATAAGAGCTGCCTGTTTCACACACAGTTTCAGTCACCAGAAAATACAAAGAAGTATCATTCATTAATCATTAATGCATTAATGGAAGCCTCGCTGAGGATGATGCAACGGCGTGAAAAACCAATCCAACGGCTACCTGTTGCAGATAAAAACAAACTAACCCAGTACACGCAGGAGTCAGAGCTTCCTTCCTTCCAGATCTAATCTGGCAGGAAATGTGCCTGAAAGGAAGGGAAGCCTGCGAGGTAGCTCAGGCTAACTGAGTGTGATGCTACACTCATTGAATAAAACATGTGCTACCTATATCTAACCTCTGCTCTGTTTCTGCACCAAAACACATGCTTAATGTCTGATTATGTTGCCCTAGGACAACTTTTTGGGGGAATACAATTGTTTGCCCCAATATTCCTGCTGTGGCGGCGGCTAGTATATCACAGCTAGCGCCATTTTGTCAACCAAAAAGATGCCCTTCAAGCCAATCCAGGTAAATATTTGCTGCTGCTGGCTATTTGTAAAGAAATGTCTTCCTTACTTATTTTCTTTTCAATAATTAATCGTCCAGCATTATAATGTATGCAATGTATTTGTGTAATGGTGAAGTATGAATATAACCAATGTGATTATTGAGTGTCAAGGGCTATATTGTTTTTTAAATTCATATTTCACCCCTTGTTTTTTTGGTTTTACTCTGATTTTGATGCATTCATCTTTTGGGTTCTATAAAGTCTTCTATTGTGACATTCTGAATTGGGATTTGTATTTGGACTGGGAATGTTATCTCTTCACTGGATGCATGTCAAAGCCGTCCTCCATGTTTTTTTCCAGCCAAATGGACAATGAGCCGTCCCATGGAGAACGATGATTAAAACCACGTGAGTTGGAAAGTCACAGATCAGATATGGAGCAGATGTATGAGCCTGCATGTGTCTCCAAATGAGATATTAAAATATAAGGCTTCACAGAAAACATCGGACCTGTGTCACGCAGAAGGAACATGAAGTCAGAATTGGGACACTTCCAGCTGCAGAGTGAATGTAGTAGCCTTGCATTTAGCAGCTCTCACCACAGTTGTTATGTAATACCTCGAAGGTTGTGTTATGTCATTCAGAGACTGTATAGTCCCTTCAAACTGTGCCTCCTGGGTTACAGAAAAATATTTCAGATTACAGTTTGATTAGCTCTTTTAGAATTGTAATTCCCTCAATCAAGCAAGACCTCAATCTGTCATCATTTTTAATAGTCCTTTGTGACTATTTCAGATTTACAATATATCTGACCACAGAAGAAAATATCCTTACATCCATCAGTCTTAAGTATCTTGTTTACAAATGCTATTGCTTGATTTGTGTTTAATCTAACTATCTTTGCTATCTTTCCTAGAAACGTATTCTTTAATCACTTTGATAATGCTAATGAGGTCGAATAAACAAGACAATGATCACCAATGGCTCTGCGAGGTGTCAAAAATAGTGCTGAATAAAGAACTAATGAAGGCAACACTCACAGATGCTCTGGGCGAAACCATCAGCCAAAAGCACTAAATGTAAAAAACGAATCAAACTGCATTCAAACCACCTAGAAGTAGTTGTTGCAAGCCTTTAATACACCAACAGTTGCCTAAATGATTTCAATGGGATGCATTTCAATTGTCATAATATCCTTGTTTGCAAGCTTTTTCACATGCAATTAAATATGTAAAAACTTTTGTATACTCAATCGGCTTATTACTGTCTGCAATGATGTACCTTCAATCTATTAATTATGGCGCTTTTCCACTGCAGGGCCTCGCTCGGCTTAGTACGGTATGGCTAGGCCTCGTTAGGCCAGGCTCACTTTATGCTGCGTTTCCATTACAGTTTAGGAACTGGGGTAGTAACTATAGTAACGCAGTGTAGGCGGAGCCGTGATGTCATCTTCAATGCGAACCACAACACCAACATCAGCCGTTAGCTGTTAGCCCTCAGAGCTCACTGCTCCTCATATCTGTTCAGAAACTAGACAAAAGTTAAACAAGTACAAACCACAGCCTGTCTGTGTCATGGCGAGTACAGTCGCTGGTTTATTTATGTCTGTATAGGCCGTTGTTGTGAGTGTGGACGGTCGGAGCATATACAACGTTAGCTTAGCCGATCTCCATTCAGAAAATACGCATTTTAAAAGGTTTTTCGCCTGCCGTCTGTCTGCAGACTTGTCAAAGCATTAATTCATGGTTTTTACTAACCGGTATCAGTATGTTGTTACTTCGGCATCATTTTGAAACGTGTATTACAATTAAATCACGGTAAAATATGTTCATTTTGTTGTAGTTGCCAGCGATTCTCTCACTAGTTTAGCATACTCAGCCCGGTTGTTTGCCCGGAAAGAACCTCGATTTTGGAGAGCCAGAAAAACTGTGAAAAAGTACCCGCTAGCCGGAACTACGCCTAGTGGAAACGCAACCAAAAACGGGCCGGGCGCGGCACGCTTAAACCGCGCTGTAGTGGAAATGCGACATAAGACTCCATACTGAGTAATCCACTTTTAAAGACTGACATTGAAAGTCAGAAATACACTAAGTAACCTATTCAAATGGCCCTATTGAGCACATTTGCACAGTTCATATTTGTATGTTGTGTCTCTACTGTGTCATCTTTACCTGCTTTAATGTTCAGAAAGGTCTTTATTTCTCTCATACTGCCTGTGCTGCAGCATCTCTTTTCACCCTCTGTCTGAAACCAGAGCCCAGTCTGCTCTGATTGGTTAACTGGCCGTCTCTGTTGTGATTGGCTAAACGCTTATGGATGTACCGCCTCTAAGCCTATCACGTACAATGTGTTGAAGCATTAGCCAATAGAAGCGAGAGTGTAAGATGGTGATGTCATTGTTTTACAGAAGGAAACAAAGGAGTCCAATGGAGGCGTTTCAGGCAGAGGGGGAGGTGTGGACGAGAAGCTCCCTCTGGAGGGAACTTTTGGATTTTAGCCTTTGCAGACCATTTACATGCACACAAAACCTACAAAACACACTACAGGAAAGGTAAACATCTAAAAGCCTACTGTATTATGTATAAGGCTTCTTTAATACAGTGTTGCAGTTATTCTATTACACGTCAAGCTGATAAAATCCCCGTCACAATTCAGGTGGTTTGTTTTGTCTGATATGCCTACAAATACAATATCAATCAATCTTAAAACATATTTTCTTCATAAATGATCGACTAAAATGCTTAACTTTCCGCAGCATCAACCTGGGGTCAACAAATCGCTCCAACAGACCTGTATTAGCATACAGTACATCCTCCCCCAGCAACAATCCTCTCTTCCGGCACTTTCTTACAGTCACTGCCATCCATGGACCCATCAAAATTTCAGAAGTATTTAAAATATTTAAGTGCTCAAAGGTTTGTGCTGGGAGAAAAACAAGGAGACTGCTGTGTCCCGAGCACCTGGCGAAACTGTGCCATCCTCACATATCTAGGTCAGATGGCTAACATTCCCTTGGTGGCCAATATATAAATTACAAGAATAGCTGCTACACACTAGCATGGATGTGCTGTAACTCTTTCCACTATAGCTGAGAGTCCACCCTAGAACTGTTAAATGTTATATAAATGTTTCTATGAAAAACACCTCGACAATGCATTTCTAACTTAGAAATAATGGCATTATTGTGAAATCTGCGTAGCCATTTATTGTCTTTCTTGTACAGAACTGCCACAATTGTCATGTAATAACATGAAGATAAAGAACCCATCGTACAATATGTACTAATTTTATTTCTCCCCCGCTGCAACAGTATTTATTGATTATTGCGAGGGAACAGTACACACACACATTGCTTGCCTGCGGCTCACATTTCTTCTTCCCTTTTGTGAAACACACAATTATGTGTCGGTGAGCCTGTGAGTGAGAAGAAGCGAGAAATCTGACAAGTGAGTGCGAGCGAAGGAGACGGAGAGAGATGGAAGTGCTGCGAGTGTGAAACTGCAAAGTGTTTTCACTTTCCTTAAGAAAATCCATCTGTCAGGCTGGTGGTCATCACATTTATTTCCCCTGATATAAGAAATGTTTATAACAATATTTCTAATCAGTGAGCTCAATCACATTTTTCTAAATACACTGCACAATCAATTTTACTTGGTTAGTTGTTGCTTGATGATAATATAGTTCTGACAAATTGTAAAGACATTTAACAAGTATTAAACAAACTAAAAGAGGCCTTATTATGCTTTTGGGGGGGTTTCCATTTCCTGTAGTGTGTTATATACGTAGGTCTTTGTGCAGTTCCCTCCAGAGGGAGTTACTCTCCCACACATCTTATGTGATAGGCTAAGAGGTGGGACATCTCGAAGCAGTTGACCAATCACAACAGAGCTGGCCAGCTAACCAATCAGAGCAGACTGGGCTCTGGTTTCAGACAGAGGGTGAAAAGAGGTGCTGCAGAACAGGAAGTATGAGGAAAATAATAATTTCACAGTAAACACAAAATACAAATATGAAGCAGAAAATGAGCATAGGGCTCCTTTAATAGATAACATTATGTGGTAGGCATTACAACTCGTCTGCTGTATGCCTCCAGATAATATAAAAAAAGCGGGGAACATTTCCACTCTGATATTAGATAGTCAGTCTTCTACAAACATTTGCTAATATCATACTGTTTCTGCAATAAGTTACATCTATTTCAAACATTCCTTGTAGCTCTGAGGAGTAAGAAACTGCATTTCTACTTGTGGAAACTGCTCCGTATTGATTCCATGGGAAACATTTACATTACATGACATGTCCCTTGTTATCCACTTTTATCCAAAGCGACTTACACACTCAATACTGTGGACAATCCCCACAGGAGTAATCTGGGGTGAAGTGTCTCAGGGACACAACGACATGCTGACTGCAGTGGGGTTTGAACCTGTGCTCCCCTGATCCGAACACCAACGCACAAACCACTGCACCACACGCCTTTATATGCAGTCAAATAACCTCTACTTCTCAGATGGAGATTTTCTTGCATTTCCCCAAAGTCCTGGGGAGAATGTGGATCTCTGTGTAGTTGGCAAGAGTCATAATGATGGAGAGGTACGTTTGAGAGAGAAGGCAGAACAAAGCCACAGGGAGATAGATGACTATTATAGCAGCATCCTCCACACATCTACACAGTAATCCTCACTAAGCGCCTCTCTCACTGTGAATAGAGGGCTGACCGTTTAACAGCAGTGAAAAGGGAAGTTCAGACCCATCACCTGCTCCTTTCTCTTCTATATTAGATACTCTCCAAAGGTGCTTGTAAAGTCAAAGTGAGAAGGCGCCTGTGTGGAAATATATTGTGAAACAGAAACGTGGGCACTTAACAGAGGATCCATTTCATCTAATATCATTTGACGCAGATGTCACCTTCGACACATCTTTTGAATACACTGCACTACTCTGCTCTCACTGTCCAGACATTTCATTTCATGTCTTCATCGGAGGAGGAGGAATCCATCTCTATGAAGGCTTCTCAATACTCTAGTTTCCCCTCCTCGACTCCTCGGTAATCCGGTAGTGACCCGGAAATGGATTTCAGCGCGCCATGTTGAAGGACATCCACTTTCTCTAAATGCACATCGAGGACCGAGCATCGAGCATCGAGGAGGCTCTCTGGAGGAGCTATAACCGAGGATGCATTTCCGGGAATGGTGGAGGCGTGTCGCACGGCCGGACTTATCTCAGCCAATGACAGCTCTGCATGCATCCCCTGGATATTATTTTAGTAACTGCTTTCGTCGCGACGCGATGTTTCCAGTGAGAACAGCTGTGAGGTCCGTGCAGAAAGCAGAGCAGTGTGTATAATATATATCACTCAGTGTAACAGGCCTACTCTCTTTATTTGCTGTAGTTTAGTAGATATCTACAAACAAAGAGTCGATATTTTTCTAAGACCATTTAGTGCTTCACATAATAAAATACACAACGGCTGTATCCCGATATATAGCCTATTATATGCTTTAGGAGCTGTAGGTGCGTGTGTGTGGTACAGTGTGTAGGTGCGTGTTAAACAATGCGTACTGTAGATGTGGCGGACAGACGGGTCTCAGTTGGTTTGGTGTCCTCTGCTTACTTTTAATACTTGTAAATACAACTTTTGGGCCGTAATTTCAATTCCCCATTTCAGCGACCAGAGAGAGGGGGGGGGATATATCCAGTCTCTGATTGTGTTACGTTATTATGAGAGTGCTCTCATACTTGTTTGATTTTGAAGTTGTATATATTTATATAAATATATGTGTGTGTCTGTCCGCATCTGTAGCCTGTTATTGTCTCATTATACCGCACTGTGAATGAATTCAAAGTAAATATATAAGTCGGCATGAACACATCTGTCCATCAGACAGAGGGCTGCTGTGCCTCCTGTCATCATTAATGGACGTCTCTTTAAAATGACCGCTCAGAGGAGAGGAGTTCTCATTTCTCTAACCGCCTGCTGCTTCCCCTCCTCTCTCCTCGACTCCTCCGCTCGCATCTCCTGTGGGCGGGACTACGACACGAGGATAGGAGTCGAGGAGGGGACAATTAGAGTATTGAGAAGCCTTCCATGACTTTACTTTTTATGATTTTAGCAGCTCCCACGCAGGGGGGGGGGGTGTGTACCGTTCTGAACCTTCATTAAGAAAACTCTCACCACATCCACCTAATCCCTCCACCTCTCCTCACCATCACCTACTTCCAACTTTAAACTTGCAGCAATGTAAGGACAGATACTTATTTTACGTGCTCCGTCATCGAAGGTGAAAAATGGCCTAACAAACCCGTTCCCAGCTGTCATATTTTACTCCTCTCTCGTTAAGAATTGGTTCTGTAAGAAAAAACGACTCAAACCTGTTAACCACAAGGCTATAAGATCCATTTACACACAGACACTATCTATATCAGGGTATATGCAGGAATCCTGAAGTCAAGTGTAAGACCGTTTAAGACCTTTTTTAAGACCCTTTCCATACATTTTAAGACCTCATCGCCACTTGGAGTTTTAACCGGTTACCTTGGCGACACACTTTACCTCACATTGACTATATACAGTATTGATTGTCCTTCCTTCTTATCTTCCAACCATTTGGACGCAAACTTGCATTTCCCCATAACGATGTTGTTTAACAACCGGCGTAAACGGACCTTAGCGCAGATCAAGCAGTGAGCGTGCGATGTCCTGTTCACATGACGTCAAACCCAACGGGATGCCATAAATAAACTACACAGAATCACACTACACACCTACGCAATGATTACATTCAGGCAGACTGTAGAATACAACCTCTTTGGACCATTTATATACTTATTGAAAACAAGCTACAAAATGTAACACCTTGGAAAATGCAGTTTAATACTTTTTAATAGCCTTCATTTTCGCTAAATTGATTTATCAACTTTAAATACTTTTTAAGACCCCGCGGACCCCCTGTATAGCCTTTAAGGATATATTTACCAATTCATCAGTAAATAATTCCTTAATCCTAGTCTCATTCTTCTGTTATCTCCATTATGGGATGTTAAGCGTGTGTCTCTTATTTGTTTTGTTCTTCTTAGTTTTGTTCAGGAAGCAATACATGTTTGATATCTATAAATAATTTACAATCTTAACATCTATTTTTGATATTAAGCGATTCAGTTGAGAAGCTTTTGTGTAACTCCTGTACTCATCAAATCTCCTGCAAGATTAAATGGGATCTCATCAAAATGGGTAATTCAGGTCGTCGACCTTTGAACACGTGCTATCCCCTACTCTCACTTCCATCCTCCTCACACCATAACGATTAGTAAATAAAGCAGAAGAGGTGTGAGGAAGAAATCACCTGCTTAATGATCAACCAACATCGTTTGCATGTTCTTTTTTAGCTATCCCTGTGAGGTAGGATTTTTATTTTTGAAGGATTTTTAAGTTTAATTAATTTAATTAATAAGAGATCTTCAACAAGCCATATGTGTCAAGCTAATGGAAGCAGAGACACTTGACATACTGGATGATGGTGCTTGCAATACAATTAGTCAAAAACCCAACGATTCAAACAATTGGTAGCGTAGTAAAGTTAGATTTAAAAGCTTTGCACTCAAGTCTCAAGTATCTAGGAATGGACATAATAATCCAGGAGGTGTGAATATGTTGCGGGGAAGAAGAACAGCTCACCTGTAGAAGTAGGAGCAGCCTCGCACTGTGTTGTGGCTGAAATATTCCTGGGTTTTCTCATTGCCAAAATCCTCCAGAGGATCCGCCCACAGCAGGTCACACATGGGCCCAAAAGCCGGTGGCTCCTTAAACCGGTCCAACTTAACATAAAGAAGCAGAGATGCAGCTTTGAAAAACTGATAATTCCTTTCAAAAACATAGACGATAGTGCTGAGACGGTATGTTGTTACCTTTTTAATGTCATCTAAGGTGTGTATTTCAGGTGAGAGCCCACCGTGGACACACAGAAACTGTTGGTTCATGAGTGCAGCCAGGGGAAGGCAGTCGAACGCATCCATACACGAGTCGTACACCTGCTCTGAGTACTTGATTTTACCTGACAGAGGACACATGAAATCAATACAGCATGTTCTTTGTTTGTTCTTGTAAGACAGGTTTGACATTGAAAAATGCTGATGAATCTTATTTTTTCAGAACTTATAATGGGTTATTATAGAAATATAGAAAACAAAAGAAGTTCTGTTTGGCTATACTGATTTTTTTTTCATGTACACATACTAGGCATTTATTTGTTTTCCAATTGTTGACTGACATCTCATCCCATTTATTTGATTTATTTTTTATTTGATCCGTTCATGGTATGCACAACTTAATGTATAACAATTATTTACAAAATATGTCTCTATAAACACGAAGAAGAAAATTATCTTATATTACCTGCCCCTTTCTAAAAAAATTAAAATAAATAGAAATAGATGGTCTGTCCTTCATATTTTCTTATTCACAGCCAATCATAACAGTATCGTAGGAAAATAAGAAAAACAC
>CALSBZ010042637.1:147353-191595 GCA_943591055.1 Gobionotothen gibberifrons | reverse complement strand
ATAATATATCACTACACACACGCAGCTGCAGAGACATGCAAACACAACTCAGGCTCACAAAGACATAAAAAAGACCTCCACACTCACAAATGCCCGTACACAATACTCGGTTCATCATCCATTTTTCATTCTTAATACATAAAGCCTCCATTTTCCTGATGCCAGTCAAGATGAGGAGCCTTTAGACTTCTTTCTAAATCAATGTGCACTTCATCCAATGTGCACTTCATTCATTTGTCACCTTTGTTTCAGATAAACACTGAACTTGCTTTCAAGTAAGACATTTAAGCTGTAATTATTTGCATATTTACTAGCACATGTTTTTGAGAGATCTGATTGATGTGATCAAAATAAAAGAATAGTTTCCTGCAGTAGCTATGAATCGAATCTGCTTTTCATCTTCTTTGTGCTGCAGTCAGGCTCCTTGTTTATTTTTGTACCACTCGAACAAACAGAAGCATTGTCAGTCTTCAGCCTTTTACTCCTCTCTACTACACTCTCAGAAAATAGTATCCTGAAAAGGTAGGGTAGGTAAGAATGGAGAAACCAGCTCGAGTGCGCTAGAATTTGAAAGTAGGCTACACGACCGGAAAAAATCTGCCCCTTCCTTCAGACTTCCTTACAGAGCCCCTCCTCCAACACACGAACGCGCACATGACCAATGAGGGCACGAGATACGTTTGTGCACGAGATGGAAGGCTGACAGGCAGGTAGGCCATCCAGTTATTTTAGCCGGGCCGGCTCAGATGATTGGTCGTAGTTTTTACAGCGCCACGGCTTCCACAGATGACATTTTTTAATGTATTTATTGTCAAAGCATTTAATATATTCATTGCTTTCGGGATGTTAAGAGCATTCCATGGAATATAACAAAAAGTTTTTCCGAAGTGAATTACCTACCCACCTTTAAATACATGATCATCATAGATTTGTAGAAATGTTGTCCAGGCATTAATGTCCACTTTAGGATAAATCGTTTTTCATTTTGATCATCAAACCTTTACCTGCTACGTCTTTGATTAGTGCTAGTTGGTTAATGGTTAATGACTGTTAAACATCTTACCTGCATGTTAGCAATGTCAATGTGAATATTTGTAAATATAGACCACATAAATTGTATTTTTAAATTGCAATATTAGATTTTTTGACCACTTCACGACATGCTAAAAGAAAGCCACAGTCTGGCTAACTTGCTAGCAAACAATTACCTTCTTTCCTATTCAGTAGAGAAGAAGCAACATTAGCGTTGAATTGAAGCCTTGTCTCTAAACATCAGATAAACCCAAATGTACTTCTGGAAATTGTGTTTGTTTCAAAATATGTCCCAACTGTGCAGACCTAGGCTATTTCAGTATCGAGGAAGCTGCTAGGTGTTTCACTTTTTTCAAACTAGTTACTTTGTCATTGCAATTCAAAAGGTTTCGCCAATGCTAACACTGTAACATTAAGGCCAAGAAGCTACTAAGAGATGGAGCAGTTTATTAAAGAGGTCATTTATTTTCGGGTTATGTGGTTATATCAACTTGTTCTGACTATTTTTCACCTAAGCAATTCACATTGATCTACCTCTACTCTTTTGCTACCCATTTATATATATGTCACTCTTTCCTCATTGATTTAAATCGAATGGAAAGAGAAGAGGTCGAGAGATCAGAAGTTCTAATTTAAAAATAAAACATATAAATACATCTACACAAATTACAGCTTCCAAAAAGGCCAGTGAGTTGAATCGCAACTCGCCAAAACAATTCAATCTAAACAATATAGACTATAGGAATGTATTGCAGGACTGACACTATAAAAATAAGCTAGTGAGTAGGTTTGGGCTATTGGAAAAAACATAAAGAATTGCCAAAACATTGCACACTGAAGCTGTGGGTATCAGAAATTAGATTGGCCGCCGCTAATTCAAGAAGCGTGTTGTGTAAAATCTAACTAGTTATAATGCTTTTAACCAGAATGGGAGGCCTTACAACTGACAGACCCTGGGTTAATAGAGAGGCGAAGTCCCGCCCATCTACTTCCGGAAAAATTATGTATTGAAGTCAATGGAGAGAGAAAACGTATCTTTCGATCCCGTTTGAATTGTGCCACGAATTACACATATGATGTTTGTCAATCTTAAAAAATAATTTCCATGTCAAAAAAGTCACAGTTTGTCGTAAAACTGTTGAAATATAAGACTATGAAAAATACGCTACTAGAAAGACTACAAATCCCAGAATCCCGGTCCCGCATGCTAGCTCTTACGGAACCGACTAACTCCCCTTGTGTGTATGTACAGCTCTCAACATGCCCAGACTTGGAGTGATTTTCACCTCTTTTAATACTTTTCGCCTCATTCTGAAAGAAAGAAGTTAAATGTGCCAACGTGACGGCCGTCTTGGTGTGTGGTGCGAGACAGGAGATGTAGTTCATTGAGCGGTTTCACACAAAAATAAGTGTTACTTCACAGTTTTACGACACATTTTAATTTTTTTGACTTGCAAAATTATCTTTTAAATTGACAAACATCATATGTGTAATTCGTGGCACAATTCAAACGGGATCGAAAGATAATCTTTCTCTCTCCATTGACTTCAATACATACTTTTTCCGAAATTAGGTCCCATGGAGGTCCCCCGGAAAGGGAGGGACTTCGCCTCTCTATATCTCTGAGAGGTTATTAAATACCTGTGACTGGTGCCTCGATGTCCAGTATAGTTTTCTCCTGACGCAGGATAGCGGCCCCTTCGCTGATGATTTTAAGCGCCACGGCCTCCTCCACGCGGCCCTCCTTGGTGAGGTGGGCCTTCAGGAGATCCACGCGAGGTTTCCCTTCGCAGTCGAACACTTCCTTCATTGTAAGGCGGTGGCTCAGGGGGAAGGGGACAGCTGAGGACAAAGCACAGGCACATGGTGACATTTAAACACAGGCGACATCACGGTTACTATGGCTACTGTACTAGACATCAAACACACAATATTCCTTTTTTTATTTGGCAAT
The DNA here is from genome assembly GCA_943591055.1 of Gobionotothen gibberifrons. NCBI lineage: Eukaryota > Metazoa > Chordata > Actinopteri > Perciformes > Nototheniidae > Gobionotothen > Gobionotothen gibberifrons. The sequence goes on along the minus strand of CALSBZ010042637.1, from coordinate 188,609 downwards.
GTCTTGAGAGAATAGTGGCTTAAACCACTCATAAGATACACACAATATATTATCATGCAGAAATCATATTTGACAGGTGGGTCGGAGATGCAAGGTAAAACATAAGTAAAGCCAATTTAATATACTGTTGGATGCGTTACATACAATTAAACGGCAAGTATATCAGTCACTGGAATTCCTTCACACCCAGTCAGGTACCAACAGTTATTCTGGTACAGACATGTGGTTACTTGCTAAGTGTGCTGGATAAAACTCAGCTAACTTCTAAGCAATCTATTCATCCAGTACTCTCCGTGGATTTCTGAAGCCTGTGGCTATTAAAATGCACCTAGATAACAGACTGCCTGTGAAAGTGTGAAATCCAACCAAAGATCATTACTTGACAGCGGCAGCAAAGGTTATCTCTTAGATCTGGTGCTGATCTCTGTGTACTGGGACTACAAGCTTTCAGGTGCAACATATTAATCTACTGATCACCTAGTCTCACACAGAAAACTAAGTCTGTAAACAATTCTGATCAAAGGTGAATTAAGTCGGTTGACATCGAGTTGCAAAATTCATCATAAAAGACACACTCCTAGTCATTGTGTGAATAAAAACAGGAGGACCACTTCTGGACACTCGGGAAAACATACATGTTGAGTTTTAACATTAACTGGCTGAGTGTTCGGGGCTGAGGTGTGTGATTGCACCTGGCCTGGGCTTTAGCAATTAGTAACAGTACAAAAAGGCACAATAATGCAATACAAATGTGGATAATTGTACCTCAGCAGAGTTTAAAAGGTTGCATCTACCTTAGTCACCGCATGTGCAATACTGGGACTTCCTACTATGTAAATATAACTTGATGTTTATTGTGGATCCACTATAGCAGTTTCACTTTAACCTTCAGTGAGGTGCGTCAGGACTTTCAGCTATTTGTGTCAATAATACCCGTCATAGCTGTGGCAGAAGAGAGCTCAACATGTTCACAATTTGAGGAGCACAATTGAAGCAAAGAGGCTTTGTGAAAATAGATGCGTTTGACCTTAAGCTAGTTAAGGAGCACTTCAAAAACTGATCTCTCTTCAGAGGATGTCAACAACCATTTCATTGCCTAGAATCGTATCGTTTAGTATGTTGAGGTAAACACTGGTTTGTGATTGCTAAATGAGATTTTCTGATGCACCATTTTAGATGAGATGTAGAATTAAGAAGTCCATTGTCCAAGCAAGTGTTTTTATTTCCAGCAAATGCTTGTTCTGGTGCTGCTTTCAAGTCCTTAAGCTGAGCTAACATAGCTTAGCATAAAGACGGGAAAGGGGTGCCTTTAGTATCAACATAACCTACAAAAATAACTACAAGGGGCAGGTTTTATTATTTTTCTGTAGCCTTATAATTTCTTAATTATTGATCATTTTTGTTTAATCGTCTGATACTCTTTTGTCGTTAACTATTTTGAGGCTATACTGTAGGTAGGATGTTGTGTTTTTTAGAATTGATAAACCAGTTGTATGCCGTCTATAGAAAAGGAATTTGTTGTTTAGACACAAGCACTTTGTGATTTTTCTTTAACTATTTCATTTCAAACCTTTATTTATACAGGTGTATCCCATTGAGATCATTGATCTCAGGTCAACTATACTTTGACATGTGAATGCACTTGTGATTGTAGCCTGAAGGTGGACTTTGATTTAATATATCTATCATGTAATGTAATCATCTTCATCAACCAGCCTTTCCCCTTTGAAAATGCTACGCAGTAATGTTTACTCTGACCTACTTTTTACTTTTACTGAGCACATTTTCTTGTAAAATATGCTAGTACTCCATCCCTGCATATATATACACATGACACAAGCCATCAGAAGCAATATATTCAGGAGTAAGAGTATGCTTGGCAGATTTGTGCAGTGCATTGCAGGGCCACTCAGCAGTGCCAAATGTGGAGAAGACAAAGGAAGAGTCTCAAAGCTCAAGCTTAAACCGAACATGATCAAAATGCTCTTTAATAATGAATGCTTGACTAGAGAAATCTCAAAGTCGTTGCTCCTGGGATAATGAGGCGGGCCTCAGCTAGTCTACTAAATTGGACAAAAACATTTCGCAGTGTGCAGTGTGTATCTGTGATAGTGATGTGTGCTTTGACACTTTACCAGCTAGTGCAAAATACCATACTCAGCACAGTCACCACTCAGGTTTCTGTTAGGTTAATAGATTGTGTGGAAGCATAGCAGCATATCGATACAACTTTGCCAAATATGTCTCAAATGCAGTGATGAATTACATTCACAGACACATTTGTATGGGAAATGAGAGGAAGTGAATGAGCCAATAAGCTTTAACAACACTGATTGAAAAGTACATGATAATAAAATGCAGAAACGTCACTTTTTGTGACACACAATACCAATTCAGTTTTAAAGCCTGGCATCTTGTTAACAGTAACATGAAATGAAATTGAACCCATGCATATGCTTTTAAAAGGACATAACGCTTCGAGATTTGTCTTGGCAGATGAGAAGCGCTATATAAATTAAATGTATTTATTTGTTTATTTATAACACGCTGCTTTTTTGAAGCAGAATGGAGCTGTAAAAGATTACATCGACTTATAATAACAAAATTAAAAAAAGCAATCAAACCCCTCGACAAATGATCTTTAGCAGACACACACATATGTAGAAGTCCACAGATATAGATGTGTGGTAAGATGAAATGAGATGAAAAGCTGACTTCTGCTCAGCACCAGAGCAGAACTATGAAATACGGTATGTTGCCGGGCAACAGCAGCAGCAGCTGACTGTTGGAGTACAGCCAGTGCTGCCACGGAAAACTGCAATTTGCATTGGAGGTTCACATAGATGCTGTTGGAAATGCTCATGTGGTAGACGTCTGTCAAATGTTCCGATCATATTGAGGAGTATAAAACAATTTCCTTAGAATAGTATCTCCATGCTGCATACATTAAATAAATAATGCTTATAGTAGGTTTTTGCTGCTAATGAGCAACCCTAGGTTCAGGCAGGAAATACTGAATGGCTTCATCTGATTGGACCAACTCGACAGCGTGTACTTATAAGAGCTCTAATTAACATACAGTACACAGACCCAAGTCTCAAGCTTAATATTATGTTGCATTGCTTTTTTCCCAACAACACCCAACAGCTCTAACAGCTGGGATGTGCTTTACTGTATGTGATGTTTGAAGACTTATGCACACATAGTACTATATGTACTCATGTTCTGACTAACGTTAAATGTATATATAAAGGCAGATCGGTTCTGCCAAAACCACCTATTGCTCCATCATAACTATAAATAAACCATCAATATCAGCTCAACTGTTGTTGGAACCAATCGGCTATCTTGGCTAATTTGCTCACGGTTCAATCCTTGCTACTGTGGGAATGTTTGAGCCTGTTACAAGGCCTGTTGACATATTATGTCTCGGTGCAGTGATTTTCACACTGTTGCGTAATTATTTATTTAGAAAAGTATTTTGAATACCTTCAAAGAATAAAGGAAACACATTCATGTACTGCATTTCGGAATACAGCGACTGACATGATCAAGGAACTTCTACTGTGCTATAATAAAGTAAGATAGTTCACAGGTATACTAGGCCTCATACCTAAAATAACTGACCTGAATATGCCTCTGTATGCCCACAGCGTGGTGGGTGACAGTACTGAAGAAAACAAACTGCACAGACCAGCAGTTATTGTATCTCTTTAGATATGTTGTGTCAGGTACAAATATGTAAGAGGAAAGAAAGGAACGATGAATTGTGGTTTGAGTCTGAGACATAATGGTATTAAAATAACTTCATGGCTTCAAAGCTCAGTAGTTTTCGTCATGCACCACACATTACAACTGTAAGAACTGTCTGTCTCTACGCCCCAATTCGCTATTGTCTTGATAGCTTCCTTTAATCACCAGAAGGATGCATTATTCAGTTTATTGCATCAAAGTTGTTTTCACTTTACTATTAGGATAGGAATGTGGACATAAGTGAAAAGTGGTATTCATGTGTTGAAACGATTATCAATTTTGGACTGTGAAAATCTACATCAATGTAGATTTTGAAGACATGGATGAAGCTATGGAGCCATCAGAGGAGATACAAATCAAACAAATGCATATGATAGTGTTTCAAACCTTGCACAAAAACCCCTAAATGTTACATGACCATGTTACAAAAGCAAAAGTCTGAGTCAGAAATCTTGGCTGCTTTGCTGATATAAAACCTTTCTTTGACATATTTTTAGAGGCCTGGATGTCAGTTTATTTTTGCCAAATATATAACCACAATACTTCCTTGGTTGTGAGATCCTGCTCAAAACAACACCTAATGATGCCATCTGAGACCAACTTTACAGACATTAGGACAAAGGACAGTGCATCATTTAGAAGACAATACAGTTCCTTAATTCACGGTTCAAACCGGTTAGTCGAAATACATATTTTTCAATTGTAACAGCTTAAAACATACTGGACAATGTATTGTGCTTACTGCCTGCAGTCATTGTCACAGATTAGTATCTAACAGTGCAGACTTCCCTGTGTTTCCACAACTCTGAAGCCTAAAGGACAAAGTTGTTAATGCTGACTGAGCTGCTTGGCCATTACAATAAGATACTGAATGTGAATATATTCAGGCTCAGTGCTGACATGCTCCAGTTATGGCACAACTGTGAGCACTTCATCATCCTCCATTGATCCTCAGTAAAAGAACATCCTTCTTTTCATCTACTGATGCAGCTTTTGGGGTTCCTTATGGACCTTTTATCATGCAATTAAAACATGACTCACTCCCGGTAAAATATAGCCCCATTAATGTCAATTTCATGCACTCTTCCTCTTCCACTGGCCCTGTCAAAGCCTGTGAAATCCTGCTGCATCACTGCCACAGCTCCTACCACAAGCTCGGCAATTCAGCTGTTTTCCCCCCATCATGCCTACCCAAAGCCAAAAGCCAGGCTACAGTGAAATCGTGACAGCAAAGATTACAAATTATAAATAAATGTGTGCAATAAAAAAAAAAAAAAAAGATATCCATATTTTTCGCTGCATTGCTGCTTCTAAGCCCGATCTTCGCGGGGGCTGTGCAGCAAAGAAACGGATTGTTTATCAACATCAAAGCCCCAGCAGCCCACCATCACCGCGAACACAACCTGATGGCCGCATACACCATTAATGCACGACATGAAAAATAAAGGCCAAACATCAAGGGGAAAAAACGCGAGGACCTAAACAGTGGAGATGTTATGTAATATCTACAAACATAAGCAAGCGCAAAATGTAGGCTAACTTACATTTCACCATCCTATCGGTGGCGTTTAAGACGATGTCAGCGTTAGACATCTTCATGGGCAGTTGCTGTCTTCGAGTCTGAAGCGGGTTTTTCTCTCCCTCCTTTAGGGGTCTACTCTCGGTATTTGTTGTCGAAATGCGACTGGTGCTGTGGCATCACTTGGATGATGCGCCCCCTCCGTGCGTCGGTGCTGCGCCGGGTAGGACTGCTGCTCCCCAGGCAGGCAGGGATGGATGCTGGATGCTGGATGCTGTAGGAGCTGCTGCTGCTGTGCTAAGCTGTTAATGTGGGGGAGGATGCACGGAGAGAGAGAGGGACCGGAGAGAGAGAGAGTGAGCGAGAGAGAGAGATGTGCACTATCCCGACATGGCGGTAAAGGGAACTCCCACGCAAATGTTTCACGGGACTGCCTGATGCTGCCATCAGATGGAGGCTGAGACGGGGTTGCCCCCACGCACGCACGGTGCGCCATGTTTCGGTATTCTTCAAATTTCGGTACGCCCGAAAATGAGAGCGGATGGGCCTTGGTTTCCAACATGTGTCATTCATGATCACTACACGGGCTCGGTATGGTTACAGGCGCGCAAACGTGCGCGCAAACGTGCACGCAAACGTCACTGGCGTTTGGTTTTTTTTTATTCAATGGTGGCAGGGACATTTCAGGTGGTGGCGACAACCCATCAGGGTGTGCAAATTAAGGGACTCCAGCTGGCGACCCAGAGACATTTTCACCTGCAACAATAACATTTGAGCTATTCCCGATTTATTTTTGCCTCAGATTAGCTATAAACACATGTTCTGAAGATCACACATAGCCAACGTCAAAATGGATGATAGCACAAACGTGACTGCTGTAGCCTAAAAGGCAGAAACGAAAGCTGGAATTGTTTTATTTTATGTAATCATTTGTTGTTAAATATATGGAACGAATGGTGGTGTTAGTTAATATAGATGTTGATGATGAATACAAATTTAAAGAAATATGATTTATCAAAAATGAGTGGCTAGTGGAATTTCACAAGTAGCCTAATAGATATGTCATCCCATATGGACTGAAAGGAAAATAATTGACTTTCAGACACTGAAAGCCTCTGGGAACATCATTTCCCATTAAAGGGTAATTAGCATATAATATTTGTGGTCAAAACAGATGTAATTCACAGCTTACATTTTGAAATAATTCAAAATGCTTTTAGTGCATATTGATGTTTTCAGATGATCAGAGAAGAGATAATTCACAGTCAGTGTGTCATAATGAGCTCAGTGCCTCTTGCAGTTCCTATTATCACCAATGGAGGCAGTGCCAGTGCCTCTGCTCTTTTCATGTTAGCACAAATGTAGCCATTGTATTATATTACTTTTTATGCAATACATTAATTGCATTTTTAAGTCCCAGCCATCTTCTCACCTGCATTAATTTATCTACAGTAAACAGATGCAAAAAGCTCCCCGTTTCAGCCTTGCATGCACCTAAATCTATACAGTAAGACTAGAACAAATAGTCTGATATTGTGAAGGAAGGAAGCGGGGTCGTTCACCATTCTGAAGGTCGATTGTTTGATCCTTTGGCCCCTCAGAGTATGTTGATATGTCCTTGGCACAACCATTGATATGTGAATTGTTATGTGTATTGCTCCTGATGAGCAGGTGGCACATTGTATGGCAGCGTGCCGTAAAGCGCTGTCAGAGGTTGCTGGACTGGAAAAGTGTTATACAGTATTTACCATTTTGCTATTGTATTTTTCAATAGCTTCCATGTTACATGCCTGCAATCCAGTACAATATATTTTGACTACGAATAAGGCCAAACTAGGAAACACATATTTGTATTGGACTTTAGTGCTTCTTCTGTTTTATATAAGTATTTCTATTGACATTTGCTACTTCTTTTTTCAAAAAGAAATCAGAGTTTCTATTTCATGTGACCAAATGACTTCAAATCAATGGGAATTGTATTACTACACTCGAAAAGTTTGACACACCGCTTTTTCTTTAGAATTCCAGTGTTTTTCACATTTTATAAGAATATTGTTTCAAAGATTGAGCAGTTTCTTTAGTGAGTTTTTCCTTTCTTTTAATTCGATACGATATTAATGATCACATCAAGGCTGACATTTGACTTGCGTCACGGCTTCCATTTTATAATAAACAATGTATTTGATTGATTTCACAAATGTGTAGCTTATAGTCAAGTACGTAAAGGATTTTATAGTTCTTAGTATTGGTAATAGTCCAATTTTTTTTTTCTCCAGTTAAAGTGTTTTTGTCGCAAATACCTTATACGTATAAAAATGGATGGGTAATAAAAATGGCAAAGTTCAAGAACAATATTCATACAAAACTAAAGAAGCACTAAATCCAATTCAAAATATTATTCAAAAAGCTATTACATCCAAGAATGTTCATCTAAAAAACAGCTTCAAGTCAAAGGTCACTGTGACCTCACTAAACCCGTTTCAAACCCTGTCTAGGTAAAACAATTTAGTGATTATGACAAAAATGGCTCATAGGATAAAATGACGAAGGGGTGATATTTTGGAAAGACATAGTAAACTGCAACTTGACTGATGGGTGGAGGAATACACCCATTAGGCAGTAGTCCTAATTTGATTCATTTTCATCACCTTAGTTGCCAAAATGAACAATTACTGAAAGATGTAACTGAATTACTTACTACCTACCTTAAACGTTATTACTGATCGCTGAATCAGCATCTCATCATATTTTGTTTTTTTACCACCATCATCAACATTCATTACATTACATGTTACTTGTTAGACGCTTTTATCCAAAGCCACTTACATACTCAATACTGTGGACAATCCCCACAGGAGCAATTTGGGGTGAAGTGTCTTGCCCAGGGACACAACGACATGCTGACTGCAGTGGGGTTTGAACCTGTGCTCCCCTGATCCGAACACCAACGGACTACTCCACTGCGCCACACGCCTGACATCGTGTCAGTGCTGTCAATGGATAAAAAATACATACTTGCTGATACAAAATAGGACTTCATCACTTTAGGGTCCAACTTTCACCAAAACACCTGCAAATACATCCCAATGTTAAGAGAAAAAACACAGATTTAAATGTCAAACTGGAAACCACGCTTTTGCACGAATGCTCCCTAAAATGATAAGTATAATTGTGCTTAATGTAGGCCAACATGCTGTGCCTATAATTACAGAAACTACATCATCATAATTTAGTTTTCTTTTCTTTTCTGTACATATTTTATATTTGGTTTTCAGACTAAAGATGTGTTGGATGTTAAGACTTGGATGCATTAACTTTTTGAAGTAAACCATTTAGTTGAACCTGTACTGTAAACAGATTTAAAAAATGTTGATATAATGCTGATGTTTGAATCAACACATTTGAATTTAAACTTTGGTGACTACTTTCCAGAGGTGGGAAGTAACTAAGTACATTTACTCAAATACTGTTCTTAAGTAACATTTTGAGATACTTGTACTTTAATTGAGCATTTCCATTGTATGCTACTTTGTACTTTAACTCCACAACAATTCAGAGGTAAGTCCTGTACTTTTACTCCACTACAATACCTTTAGTTACTTTACAGATCTGGATTAATGATGTGAAATATAATCAAGTCTTAAATCAGACTTTAGTTCCACCTAGTACATTCACAAGCTACCCTGTACAAAGTCATTCAAACGAGCTGCAGCTTTGATAACACTTTAATGATCAATCATTATAAAACATATCGTATACATTATTCTGAAATGGACTAATCTGCACAATGACTACTTTTACCTTTGGTACTTTAAGTATATTTTGATTCTAATACTTTTGTACTTTTACTTGAGTAACATTTGAATGCAGGACTTTAACTGTAACAGAGTATTCCTACACTCTGTACTTCTACTTTTACTCAAGTAGAAGATCTGAGTACCTCTGATACTTTCCTTCGGACAAAAACGCTCCTTTGAAACACTTAAAGCACATGTGTCAAACTCAAGGCCCGGGGGCCAAATCAGGCCCTTGGTGGATTTAATTTCGGCCCGCAGGATAATTTTTTATTATTATTAGATCTGGCCCGCCGGTATATTGCACGCACACCTTCACTCAATCCTGAGGATCTCCTCAGCTCAGAGCCTGAGCCCAAACATTGATGAACTTGCACCCAAGATGAGATGCCAAGTATCTGGCTTGAGCTAGCATCACAGAGCAGCACACTGAGTTTACATGGATGTTTCCTTCTGCACTTTTTTTCTTGCGACAACAGGGCATGTTTGGTTTTTTCTTTGAGGGAAATTGTTTTGTTGAAGCTGTTGTTGGCCTGTGGAAAAATGTACTCATAAGAAATGAATGCAACTGATTATCTAATGTTTAATATTGTTTTTATAGGCAATAATTTAAGCTTTGTTAGTTCCAGGTTTAATATGTGCAATAAGTTCATTTCAATAAGTTTTGCAATAAACATTGAACCAGTCCGGCCCGACTAGTACCCATTATTTATTTTTTTGGCCCACTGTGTATTTGAGTTTGACACCCCTGACTTAAAGCAACATAATGTGAGAGGAGCATTATCCAATCTTATGTTTATAGCCATTAGGAAGCAGCACGAGCTAAATACTGCTTGAGTGCTCACTGAGAGTAATGCTGTTATGATTTATTTATAACACACGAATCAGCCATCTCTACTACCAAGCATCATTTCAATTATTCTCTCGAAAGGCTCTTTCTCAGACCGCTTCCTGCCACTAGATGGGGCCCCAACCCTTATGTTACTACAACAGCAATAGCTGGTTGGCTGGTACTGCTACAGGAGGGGCAGTGTTTGCTTCACATTTAGAGACTAATGACACTACTTATTTAGTGGAACAAGCTAAGCAGTTGTTGATGTCGTGCTTTTGTGTCCTCTTACTGTCAGTCAAGACAATAGAGCCACTCGCTTCCTGACAGATGAGGCTGAGCCTGTGATTAGTGGCAGGATGAGTAATACATCTCTAGAAATGGAGCCAGGGTTGCTCATCAGGAAGCAGGGAGGCTCACACAAGGCGTGTACGACTTTTGCTTGTTTTGTGAAAACACATCAGAAAAACACTTTGGGCACTTAATTGATAGTCGTGTGCAACATACGTGCTGTATCGTGGAATGTTGCCAATATTACAGGAACAGATAATACACAAAAGGGAAAGGTTGTTTCTTGCCTTAAAACAAGCATTAAATATTGCAATATATAATTTGTACTTTATATTATTACCATTACTGGCTGCTAGTTCACTTTCTTTATATAATGTTTCTCTTTCATTGTATCATGATTGTGTACTTATTTGATTTTATAACTCAGGAGCAAGTCTCTATAATTACTATGTTCTTACCTTTGTATCTGAACTGTCCCCTTAATGTTGTAACATTATAAATATCCCAATTGTGGGACAAATAAAGGATTTCTGATTGTTTTGAAATGACATATTCTTGGATGTGACTAACTGACTGTAACATGTAGACACACTTATTCTCAGGTGGAGTATTTCCATAACGTCAATGACCTGTTGGCAGCTACATTTGTCCACTCTCTATTTAAATCCTGTTTTTGCTGGCATCCCGTCTGGCACAGAGAGGGAATGGCACAAAAAAAGGCATATTACAACATAATATACTGAAGATTAAGCAGCTGTTTCCACATTTTTTACTTACGTTATTTCCAGTCACGTCAACTGCACAAGCCATTAATTAAACGAGCCATGTTGTGATTCAATTACGTCACAGGCAAAATGTCTTGGCTCGTATTAATAACAGTTCAGCCTGAGTAGATTAATTTATCTTTTCTTGCTTCTCTGACAGCCCATTGTCCATGTGACGCCCAGAGAACCCATATTGAATTAATTTGGATTTCCTCACTTCCACATTAGCTAATCTGGATTTAGAGCAGATGGAGTGACTCGGTTTTATTCTGATTGACTGGTATTGTATGTGATGTCTAATCACCCAAAGCTTTCACGGCATAATAATCTCATGGTTACGCTACATGCTCCAACCCAAAAAAAATTACAAAAACATTAGGATAACCATAAATAAACAAATAATTAGCATTATTGTTGTTATGTAATTGACTTTATATTAACTGACAAATCGCTTTCCTGCCAAGAACTAGATGAAAAGATTGGTACAATTTGTTGTATCTTTGCAGCTATGGACCTGGAAGCATAGCTTAGCATGAAGATGAGAAGCAGGAAGAAATTAGAAGGGGAAACAGCTGGCTTTGGTCACCCAAAAGCTAAAATAGAAAAGCCTACCTACACCTCTAAAGCTCATAAATGTCCACATTTGCATGGAATCTGAAATGTAAAAACAACATATTAAAGTTTGACATGCAGTTGAACGCCTGCTGGATGTATTTCACCCTGAACTCAGTGACTTCCTGGAGGTTTTAGGCAACTGAAACAATCTGCTCCAACAGCTGGTAAAATTTGGTGACAGATGATATATGGTATTCTACAGGAAGTGACATCACCTGGCACCCAAACCCAGCCAACTGGAGTGAGCGAGGACGTTGTTTGTTGCCAGTAGATGTCATGTTTCACACATGTTTGGGAATGAGATCAATTTGTTTTAATAATATGATTAAAGAGTACTTCCCCTGGACTTTAAATCTAGAGCAACAAAGACAATAAGTCATATTTCACCATCAGAGGCATTTTGCAAGACTTTAAAATCGTCAAATATTAGAATAGATAGTGGTGCATGTGGGGATAGCTATGACTGTATTTGTTCAGGCGGATGAGGATTATATGTGTGTTATATATATGGATGTAACAAGTCTATATGTGCTGCTGAACAAAGAAAGAAAAAGTTTAAGCTTGGAGAAACACTTTATAAACAAGTAGAACATAAGAAGCCAGCCTCTTTGAAATAAGGGGGACTGTTCAAAGAGTTTCCCTGTGATCATGTTGAGGGTGTACAGAGCTTGCAACATTCCTCAGTATTGCGGAGAGCTGCGATTTTCATGCCTCGCCCTGCTCCCTTCATCCCTTACGTACCTCTTTTTGGGCCGTCTTCGGGGGCTTTCCTACGGGGCTGGTCATGTGTGCAGCTGGGGATGGAGGCCATGCAACGCTAATCCTCCTCCCCAGCTCAGGAAAGTACCCTGCCTCCCTGTGCAGAAGGAAAACAACAAAGAGCTGAGTGTGTCTGCAGCCTCCGGGGTTCAGTGCACCCACCAGAACATGTCCAAGAGTCACAGCTTGCTGCTCCCTCCTACCCATCTATCCATGCGTGACTCTCCGTCTCTCTCAGGCTTTCTCTATTTTCAACCTATGAACGACACGAAGAGCAACCTATATGTAACGTCCGTCTGTTGAATAGTATGGGGTCAGATTGGGTTTTTATGGAAGCAAAATGTATCCTTTTTATGACAGTCCTTTACTGGTATTTTAAATGATAACATGATGTCCACTTTCCCTATTTTAAGGCTAATTTAGTGTCAATCATGTCAAGGTCACAAACATTTTTGGACATGAATAAACAGGAAACATTATCCACTTGGTCTAAGGATAGTAATGTTTTTTCTATAAGGATTTTTAGACCTTTTTATAAGTGGCCAAGATAACTGGATCGGATATTTCGGGGAAGAATTATAATCCGATTATAACCTAAACTATCTTTAAAACAACCATCATTGAGTTATTGGCTACATTGAGTGTAGTATTATTTGTTATCATGACACACATTTAGATTTAAACTTTCAGACAAAGCTTCCAATCAAAAATAAAAATGCTAAAATGTCTGTGTGGAAAAAGGTTACAATTCAAAAGAAGTAGCAGCATTGCATAACTGAGTCATGTTGTGTGCTATTTCTTTCTAAGGGATAATATGTTGTATAGGTTCCTTCATATTTAAATAGCTGAGGCAAAATCCATTGATAAAAGATATTATGAGCAGTGTTGGTATCAGACAGAAAAGTGGTATTGGGCACTTTTTAGCCATTGAGAAGCTTTTCTTGGCATAATGTTACTTTATACTTTTTTATCACAACATATGTCGTTAACCAGCTGTGAAAATACAAATCTGATGCCTTCTTTCATTTCTTTTTTAATGTATGAACATTTTTTGGATCATTCGATACGTTTTGAATACATATATTATAAATAATAACCTGTGAAAACTGGAACCTATAGTAGCAAAGTACACAACCATATAGTCTTTGGAGTAATACTCCAAAATGAGATACCCATCATCATATTAAATGCCAATCACTATTTTAAACATTACACTTTTGAGTGGAACAAAAAAAATACATATATGTAATAATTTCCTTGAAGTTGCCATATATTAAGGATGAATCTTAGGATTTTCTTTAAAACAGATATGAATCACAATGCATTATAACTTCATGCAAAATCCTTCGTATGGATCATTGTGTAAAATATTAAAGCCAAGTTCCAAATTCAGTGTAATTTATTCTGAAAAAAGTCCTGACATTTTGGAAATATAGCAATGATATTTCACTTTGAATCATTATTTCAGTTGGCTTTACACTAAATAAATTATAAAATAAATACTGCTGGTGGACTGTATATGCGTTTGGATCACAAATCCTGTGCGTAATTACACATGTGGTCGCTTTGTGACTTTAGTATTTACTAAGTGAGTGTCATGTTTATGAGAGCCAGAGCATATTTGTTTGCAGGGAGGTTAGTTGGCTACTGGCAGAGTTTGGTAGAACACCCCCTCCTCTCCTATTCTCTATATCTCTCCCTCTCTCTCCCCCTCTCTCCAGCTGCCGCGATATTTTCCAGCTCTGGAGCCTCAACCGCACAGCTCGATCGATTCGCATTGATTGTCCCTGACGAGCTGCTCCACTTTCTAGCCAATGTCAGCCAGTCTGCGATCGGGAAGGAGAGAAATGAAGGAAAATCTCTGCCGCCCTGGCGGTGTCATTTCCACACACTTGGGTTGGCCGCCTGCCAGCAGACAGGACAGTGGAAAGAGGTGGAGTGGACTCTGGGGCTGTGCGCGGGGAGGAGCGCGCGGGGATCCGGCTGATCTGTCAGCTTTGCCCGGTGATATGGATAAACTGTTAATAAAATGATGGGGGAATTAAGTGTTTAACCACCACCCTGCGTCACATCCACTAAAAACAACAAAGTACAATGTTTAAAATCATCACAACCCCTCTCAACACTTTGATATTGCAGATAATGACATTAAAAAAAAATATTATACCTATAAGCTAATTATATATATTTAATTTTATGGAAAATATTTTAATTTAAAAGAAAATATTTTAATTTAAAAGAAAATATTTTAATTTTAAGGAAAATATCCAGGTAGTTTTTGTGTCGAGTAAACTAATTTGCATAAAAAAACAATCCCTATATTTGAAAAGATAATATTATCATATGATGGCCTGAAGCCTCATTAAAGAAACCTCTCAGGTGGATTTTTTTTTTCCCATCAGCCCTCACTTTTATTCTGAATCTCCACCTCTCAGCTGTCCTGACATCACACTGGAGCTCGCAGCCTCTCTCCGTTTATTATTGCCTCAGCTGAAGCGCGCGCGCACCGCGGAAAAGTCCACTTCGGTTTTTCCGCGAAGCTCCAAAAATCTATGAAATGTGTTTGCATGTTCCTCTCTGCAAGCGGGGATGTAGAGGTGGTATTGCAAGGACCGAGAAAGCTGGGGGAACCCACGCGTTCAGCCTCAGAGAAAGTACGCTTTTTCCAAATTAACTGACGGTGAATATTGTTTTTCTTTTCACATTTGTCATTAACAGGCAGCCACTCTGTGGGATTGTGTTCTCGGAGAATAAGCTATTTTTCTACCCTTTTCTTTTTTTTGTCACCATTCTGCACGGCAGGCTGAGAGACGGACCCTCGGACTGTGGGAGCCCTCCCCTCGGCTCCGATCTGCTTTGGTAGGTGCGAATAGAAATGGGACTGTTTGCAAATATGCAGATACATGGCAGGGGGGGAGGAGGGGTGGTGATGGGGGAAGCATCATACTTTGTTGAAGTCTGTTGAAAGTTGGGATGTCATCTTCTTAGGGGTTCAAGTTATAGCGGGGTTGAATCGGGGCTCTTCCTCAAATGTGTGACTGCAGACCCAATGCTGGTGCCGCGTAAAGGCTATCGTGCTTATAGATCACTGAGACTAAAGCAGATATTTAAATCCAATTTTCTCTTTATTAACAAAATAAATACAAATGTTTTAAAATCACCTGTGATGGGGTCAAGGTAAAGCTTCAGCACTGTGCTGTGAACGGGATATTCTAAGCTGCTGTCAGTTTTACTAGATACATCCAAATGTCTCTTTATTATACGGCTCGGAACACTGAAGCCAAACCAGATGCTTTATTGTGAATCATGCGCAATAAACTTAACGCTTCCAGTTAATGAAGGAACAGATCAACGGGCATTATAATTGTTTTTTTACAACAATCTTCTTCCTGGTCGTCACCCTGTGAAGCATATTTGAAACTTTTATTTAACCCTACACTCATCATCACTCGCGTAAAGATGATCCAAATGTCATATCCTTCCTATTTTCCTTCGGGCATCATTAGAAAGTTCCCAGGTAGGTTGCACCAGCTTTCACCGCGCTACCCGGAGATGTACAGCCCCCCCTCCCCATGCAACCCAGCACCAGTATCGCAGCTCCAAGTGCTCCTATATGTTGGCGAGTAATTTGAAGGCACAGTATGCACGGCATGGTTGTTTTCCTCTAACTTTTTGTGTGCCTCATTTGGGAGAATACGACGCAGCAGGTTATGGACATAGGATGAAGGCTGGAGTCTTATTATTGTCACCAGGCTTTTTAACTTCCTCTGTTTGCGCGTCTGCGTGTGTAGCCTTTGCACGATGGTGTGCGTGTCTGTGTGCGCGTGTCAGTCGACAGGAGGTGGGAGGAATAGTGAATGTACGAGAGACCGCAGACAGCGCGTCTAGAGAGGGGGGGGGGGGGTTGCATTACGCGTCGCCTGGAATAATGCATTAAGTATTCTCGCGTCTCTAGAGGTGGAAATCAGCTGCGTTTGTGGCGGGCCAAGTGCCTCATAACCCTGCAGGAAATTAGTCAATCTTTTTTTTTCTGTTTAAAAAAATAACTGACTCCGATTACCTGGCACCTGCGCAGGCAGTGACGTCATCGCAGGACACTTACTTAGTTACTTAAACGCACTGAATAACGTGAATGCTCCAATTAGGCTAAGCTTTATGGTTTCAATTAGTGGGTGATGGTGATTATCTAAAAAAATTACAATAATTCAGGATTTTCAATTGGAAGAAAGTTTCATACCTTGAGTTTCAATGGTATTTGAATTGAATATGAAAGCAGACTATTTATAGCCAATGTGTTGAATATTTAAACATTTATGACATTAAAAAAATCCCAAATGTTAAAAATAATTGTAATTAAAATGTTTACATTTATTGTCCTGAATCAGATTACTGTCCTGAACATGGGCATCACTTTGTTAGAAAAAGTGGTGTGGACACTTTTTTCAGATACAAAAAAAAAAACACTGCTGCATTAGGCCCCCCGCAAACAGGGGTGCCACCAGGGATTTTGGTCCCCATGAAAAGATAATCACATTGGTTACTTAAACATTTTTTTCTTAATGTTCTAAAATAGTTTGGGCCCCTGTCAGTCACGGGCCCTTAGAATCGTCCTAACTTTTCACCCTCTTACGGTGCCCCTGCCCGCAAACGATACATAAAGTACATATATACATATACTTACAATACTTTTTTTTGACAGTACAGTACCTATGCTACACTGCTGCAAAGCGGGGGCAACAATTACTATATCTATTAAACTATTACTCATACTAACGTGTTGCACTTGGGTTACAGAAATACACCCAGAAAGTGTAACCAGTCCTCCAGATTGCACATGTTCTCTGAGCAAATACATATTTTTCAAAGTATACAATTCTTAGTGCACATCTTCCGAACATTTTTAACAGATCGGCAAAGTTGTGGGGACAAATTTGGCCATTGCCAAAAGTGGTGGGGACATGTCCCCAGTATAAATGGTCCTGAATCTCACCAACAATAGGAAACGTAAACACACTGGCCATGAAAGCGTCCCTCCATATGATCCAACCTATTGAACTCCTGAACCAACAGACCATTCATCAGTTGTCACTATATTATTGCATTCATTTTTATACACGTTTCTTTTTAAAAACGGCTTATTCAAGGAAAAGTTTGGAGCTATTAAGTGTTAAATGAGCTGTTAGTTATCAGACAAGTCAAAATCAACACTGTGGTTGAAGATCTAATCATCCGTGTTATTGCTGGGCACGTGCAGTATTTTCTGTACATTTACGAATGATTCAAGCTCTAAAGTTTGGGTAAATTCTCTAATAAATGAATACCTCTGCTTTTATACATTATACATTGCTAAGGATCCATTAACTGAACCTGTGACATATTTTTACTCACGTTTTCTTTTAGCTTTTACAATGTTTTGACACACTGTGTAGATGTTGTATCCACTTTTGCTTCAGATACGGTTTAAGAACACCTTTTTGGAAGTGCGCTTATTTACTTTCGTGAATAGTTAAATGTGTTGAGAAGATAGATGCTCATAAAGATATGTGTGAACATTTTTCTAATTATATTCAAACAAACAAAAACATCTGGATTCAATTTGTGTATACATGCTCACTGACAGAGCCGTCATAGTTAACCCTCACTCAATTATAAGCGTAGAACATTAAAACAAATACAACTTCACACAAAAACTGATAATCATATATCATAAACCCACCATCCTCCATATGGTCCTTATTAACTTTACTCAAACAATTGTTCATCTTCTGCAAATCAGCTGCTGTTGACAAAAAAAGGGACAAATGTGACTGAGCTGATTTAAAAAACAGTCTGGAATTGTGTCTTAAAAGAAAAGTGTCTTTACTGATTGAGCAGCAACATTTGTAGTCACTTTAGGAACGTTGTGTTATTGCTCCTCAGGTTAGACAATATTTTATGGGCTACACTAAATGACTTATTGACCAATAAAAGAGTCATTATCCAACACTAAGATTTCCTTAAAGCGTAAACAAAATAATTGAGTTGAGCCTATAATGAAGATGAGGCCTAAAAAAACAAACATTTCTAAAAGTCATAGAGAGGCGAAGTCCCTCCCTTTTCGGGGGACCTCCATGGGACCTTATTACGGAAAAAGTATGTATTGAAGTCAATGGAGAGAGAAAGATTATCTTTCGATCCCGTTTGAATTGTGGCACGAATTACACATATGATGTTTGTCAATTTAAAAGATAATTTTGCAAGTCAAAAAAATAAAAATGTGTCGTAAAACTGTGAAGTAACACTTATTTTGTGTGAAACCGCTCAATGAACTACATCTCCCATCTCGCACTACACACCAAGACGGCCGTCACGTTGGCACATTTCACTTCTTTCTTTCAGAATGAGGTGAAAAGTATTAAAAGAGGTGAAAATCACTCCAAGTCTGGGCATGTTGAGAGCTGTACATACACATGAGGGGAGTTAGTCGGTTCCGTAAGAGCCAGCAAGCGGGACCGGGATTCTGGGATTTGTAGTCTTTCTAGTTGCGTATTTTTCATAGTCTTATATTTCAACAGTTTTACGACAAACTGTGACTTTTTTGACATGGAAATTATTTGTTAAGATTGACAAACATCATATGTGATATTCGTGGCACAATTCAAACGGGATCGAAAGATAAGTTTTCTCTCCCCATTGACTTCAGTACATACTTTTTCCAAAATAAGGTCCCATGGGTCGGAAGTAGATGGGCGGGACTTCGCCTCTCTATATATGCAGAGTGACCGTTTCTGCTGCAGGTCTGAATTTACCAAACAAGAGGCCACCAATTATTGTTATGGATGTTTCGATTGCGGGATCAGATTACGCCTCTCAGGCTGCACTTGCGCTCTCCATCGTCCAACTGAGCTCATTGGTTTATCGGAGAAAGGCTTTTTGCCTGTATTGATAATTCAGACCATTTATATCCAGATGTGTATATATCCATCCTGCACTCCTGTGTAGAAAATTGAAAAAAAACTAGCATGAAGCTAGTAATAACACCTCTTTTTTAAATCTGGAGACAGCTCGAGGTGCAAGAAATGCTGTCCCCGAAGCACCTACTAATTACAGTGCTCTTGTCAGGTCAATTCACATAAAGCGTAAAAAGGCTTTCATATGAAACACAGCGTTAAGTCCATTACATCACAGGAAATTGAGTAAACATCCTCGAAGGACAAAACAACGCCACTGATCAGGTTTCTGCAGCAGAGACCTGACACTGAGCATTAGAAGCAGTTGTGGTTTAATAGACAGTTCACATGAGGACATACACCTCCGCTGTAAATGATGTGGTGAAGGGATCTTAAGAGCATGACGCTGGAAATCAGGGGGGGGGGGGGGGGGGGGGGGGGGGTTTTAAAGGGCGTTTTTTTTCTTCTGGGGGGGGGGGGGTGGGAGGGGGGGGGGGGGGGAGGAGGGGTTATTAACCTGAGACTTTATTCCATGCTGAGGTTTGATGATGACAGAGAGTGTGACTGATAGGTCAGTGGGATGGAAGGAGGTACAGTAAGGTGGGTGGACGTGAAGATACAATAGGTGACCATGCCTTCATTCTAGACAGATGTGGTAGACTAAAGCAACAGATGTGGTGTATAATACAAATCTGCATACATGTGTTAGTCATTACGCGCTGCTTGGGTAGAGTTGTATTCTTTGTGGCACCAAATGTTGACTATGAGCATTTAAACAATCATTAAAATGTGATGATTTTGATTCACAAATCATAGAATAGCTGTTTGCCATTATATACATTAACTATGTTACTACTGAGATGCATCTTCTTGTTTCCTGAACATAGATAGCATTGATTTCATCATGAAACTATTCAACTGTACACGGAGAGGTGCCTTAGAGACTGAAGTATTTTAGCGCTTGTCACACCTCAGCTACAATATAAATGAAAAGTGTGCATTCCTTAAAACCCCAATCATTTGTCAAATTATTCATATTCACCTGGAGAAGAGTGTGCGACACTGCGTTATTGTAATTCAGCAGGTGTTAGCGCAAAGCAAGTCAGCAGTATTGGGAAAAGTAGTGTGTCACATCCATATTATCCAGGTCGTCATCACTGAAGAACAGCAGCATGTGTACAAGCATTTTCATTTGCCTTTTTTAAACCAGTAGTGTCATCAGCAGGCCAGCAGGACAAAAAGTCCTCTGTCAGATTTCTAATGTAACAGCTGATCAGAGATATCTTTTTCTCAAGGTTTTCAAGAAACGCAATTGCCAACTTAGTCACCTTTTAGGCACCCTGAGAGCTTATCTATTCGAGCTATTGATAATGTGCCAGTTTATTGATTATGTGAAAAACTCAACTCTTTTATCACATTTACTGTTTTCAGACCCTTGATAAAGCAGTTGGATCAGAGCATTTTGCAAAGCATTAATTAATTAAAAAAACAATGTTGATATACACCCAGATTTACTTAACCAAAATGCACCGTTGCCAAAAAGCTAATTTAAGACAATATTACAATCAAATAAAAACCTGTAGCAACGTTAAAGTATTCAGAAATAACCACTAAACACATCATTTCAGGTCCAAACGCAAGAAAACCCCTGATTTGCAGCGCTGTTACGCTTTCAACCACAACTGAGCAGAGAGGCAGTTAGTTTGAGATGCCTTGGGGAAACCGGACCCTGGTCAGAGCTGTAGTGGGAGAAACTGAAACTGCGGGGCTGCGGAGCTGGCTCTGGTTCGCTGGCGCCACATCCCCCTGAGCTGGTGAGAATGTGGGGGCTGCGCTCTTGCCTTTGAAGCTTTACCTCCCACTAATTCTGGCCTTCCAATTTCCACACACTGCACAGACACCCCCCCTCCATCCTCTTCCCCTCCCTTTCCCTTTGTTTCCCTTATAAGGACAGGCCCGGCCATTTCCTCAGCTTTTCTGTGGGAGGTGGTATGCTTGTTTGTGAACATGGACAGGTCAGGAGAATAGCAGCATCGTTTTTATTTTCATAGATGAGCAGTCACAGGAATCCTGCGCTAAAAGCCGGTGGATGCATCTCTGTCCAGTGGGGAGTCTCTTAGCCGGCGTACCCTCCTCATAAGCCCCACCGCTCTATTTAAGCTCATGTTTTGTCGCTCTACAGGTTTGGCCTTTAAAAGTAATAGGATATTATATATTTTTAGCACAATGATAGCAATCAAAAGACATGCTTAGTTAATACAAATACATTCAACTTCCTTTGTTCTGCCTCTGGGTTTTTGGCTGTATTTTCTGCAGCTAAATCAGATTGTTGTGTGAGAGTCTAATAAGAAACACACTGTGTATCACGCTCGATCAATGAGCATGTAATGTTTAGTCAATAAATGCAACATTTCATAAATGACTAAACTGCAGTCAGGGCAATACAATTAATGTATAAAGTCAATCTCAAATAGTGCTTACAGATAAATACTGGAGATGACTAAAATAAAAATGACTAACTTTACCTTAACATTTTTTATTTAAATCTGAGAGTTATGTCAGTTGTGTTCACAAAGCACAGATTGGTAGATCAAAAGGTTCCACAGGGAACCATCAAGAGGGAAATAAGGTAACACATTAGGACATTAAGGAGCACAACCACATCTGCAATTAAACACAAACTAGTGTGCGTTTGTTTAACGAGATATAGCACACACAACCACATATTTTCATGCGCAATTCAGCATTAAGCGTACAATTAAGAATGTTAAACATAACACCAATTTGGTTTGAATTGGAAAAGAATGTCTTAAGATTTAGAGGGGTAACAACAATTGAGGGAATACAAAATAAAGAATTATTTTGAGTGCGTTTAGGGGCCCACTTTTCTGTTTAATTGGATATAAACATTAGAGTGGCCCTTAGTGCCATGTACATTTTCAAATTCATTTATTTTAAGCTCCAACCACCGGAATTTGTTATGATAGTAAAGAAAACTCTCCTGGTGAATGTTATTCAAATTCCAACAACATTTACCCCTCTCTCATCAACCTTGAAGTTTAGCCTCAGTAGGGTGGTTCTTACAATTGAAAGTGGGAAAGTCTAAGCTCCAACCCCCAGAATGCATTCTATTAGTCAAGAAAACTCTCCTGGTGAATTTTTTCCTCAATCTCCCTCATCGACCTGGGCTGCCACACCAGCAGCTTCAAGGTTGATGAGGGAGGGGTAAATGTTGTCAGATTGAGGAAAAAATTCACCAGGAGAGTTTTCTTGACTAATAGAATGAATTCTGGGGGTTGGAGCTTAGACTTTCCCACTTTCAATTTGAAGGACCACCCTAATAAACATGGATACATGTGGTACTTGCACTGTGGGTAGCAGTTAGCTACTAGCATTGCTGTTGACTCATATACATATACTGTTATTGTTCATGTAAATAGACCAGTTTTTATTACTTAACAAACATGATTTTTAACAGAATCTTTACAACTTTACTTGCGGCATTGTCTCTACAATCTTCTACTGGATCAGGTGTTTTACTCTCAGACTCAGAGCATGCACTGCCTGTGGCGTTTTTAAAATGCGTTAATGCGCTAGTATCCTCCCGCGAACCGGAAGACACTGATCCGGACGGAACTAAACAGGAAGTGACGTTAACGCAAGATGTAAACGGAAAAAATATTTACATTAGTTTTAACTATGAATATATGAGTACAAACAAACAAAACAAACAATATTACCGAAATACTGAACTAACCAAACTAAACTGACCAAAATATATGATAGAATATTTGTATTTCAGAAACAAATTGTTTGCATAATTTGACATTATTAAACATTATTGTATTTATTATTTTTGTAATTGTACCCACATTTTTTTAGCCTTTTTCCAGATGTAGATAAGCCTCTGCTTTACAGTGCTTTACTGCAAACATTCAGATAATAGATGACCTGCCACAACTTCTGTTTTGGTTCACTCATTGCTCTCTTAAAACTCTTTTAAGCTCTAGCAGCGAAAACCCTCTGTACACCTACTGCAGCAGACAGGTAGCAGACAGGTAACACATGTAGCAACTATTGGTGAGCATAGTGGAGCATTTAGCAGCTAAACAGCTAGATGTTTTTTGCAGGAGTTGGTAGGGACCAAAAACAGAGATAAAAGTGGATAATTTTAGACTTTAGTCAGGAGATCCCTAATGTATGCAACAGGTTTGCCATATCAACTTTAAGGATGATTCTGTCAATGTTTTTGAATAACTGTACTAATTATTAATTTGAATAACTGTACTAATTATTAATTTGCCCCTCTTTTCTCCTTATGTAAGGTTTTTTTTCTGAAGGCCCATGGAAGAACGTGGATGAGGGCTGAGCTGTAGTGCGGGCTAAAGGCTCCGGGGCCTGCCTGTTGGCTGGTTGATTGGTCCATTTAGGTGAGGCACCACTCTCAACGGGGGCATAGAACTGACGAGAAAAAAAGGTCTTTGCTCCCCCTCCTCGCTCACCCCTGCCCCCTTTCCACCCTCACCCCCAACCCTAGTCACGTACGCTCTGGACCATGTCTAGCGGGCTGTCGGAGGGGGGCCGGACAGAGGACCAGGAGCGGAGCAACAGCAAACAGGACTCTCCTGTTATAGAGCGCAGGAACCGCTGTGGCATCATCAGTGAGCCCCTCAGTAAGAGCCTTAAGAAGTCCCGTACCCTCTCCCAGTACACAGCAGTCTCATCTGCCACCAGCTATGGACATAAGGACAATAGTGAGACTAAGCGCCACTCGGCAAAGCCTCAACCGCCTCCGCAGCCGCAGCCCACTGTCTCTGCTCTGATGGCAGCCAAGTTGGACCGGACCCTGGAACAGGTGCTAGAGGGACAGAATGGCCTGCTGCACTTTGCCCAGGCAGCAGCACTTTTGAAGCGGGCCGGTATGGAGCACATGCTCCTGCCTGGGGGCATGGGTATGGGAATTGGCGGTGGAGATTCAGGCTCGGGGGGTAGCGATTTGGAGGGTACGTCTGTCACGGACGCCGTAGGTGGTCCTGTTGACTTCCCATATGGAATTGGGGGTGGTTTCCCCTTCAACCCGGGGCTTTTCATCATGACGCCGGCTGGAGTGTTTCTGGCGGACAGCGCACTACACATGGCCGGCCTGGCCGAGTACCCAGCGCAGAGCGAGCTGGCCTCTGCTATCAACTCCGGTAAAAAGAAGCGAAAACGTTGCGGCATGTGCCAACCTTGCCGACGGCGAATTAACTGCGACCAATGCAGCAGCTGCCGGAATCGCAAAACAGGCCACCAGATCTGCAAGTTTCGTAAATGTGACGAACTGAAGAAGAAGCCCTCTGCTGCTCTGGAGGTAAGTGTTATGATATGCTGTTGCATTGTGGGTTATTCTTTAGAGTTCCCCTAGAAATAGGCCTAACACATTTAAGTTAAATTGTCATTGTGGGATCGGAAATGTAGGAACTATCAACAGAAAACAGCTGTAAAATCTTTCAAATATATTACACACAGATTTGCAAATATCTCAAATTTTAGCATTACACCTTCTGGGTTTTACTTGAAAGTCACTCCCTTCCGGGGACATATTACTGGGGGGCTTTTTGGTGGGGTAATGGCTCCACAGGCAGGGAAATGACAGGTGGTGAGTGATGGCTATGTGCAGCGTAAGCAGCCACCATGGGGTGTCTTTAATCTGTCCACCAAAACAACGCATCTTTTAATTGGAAGGCTAAATTACTCATCTAAAGGTAACACAAGGCACTCTCTCATGTACATCCTCCTTGTCCATATGTCTTAATAGTAAAGAATCATTAGGTATGAGTGGAGGCAGTGTGACAGTAATTGTGAATATTTGTACAGTTTGTGTTTGTGTATAAGTGTACATGCGTGGGTATGTTTGTGTATTTGTGTGCATGTAGCAAGGTCCATCTGGCCGAAGAGCTGTCATCTGGAGCACCAGGTGTCAGTGTGGCACATGCACCCCCCCCCCCCCCCCCCCCTCCACCTCATCCCCTCTTTTTGCTGCCGCTGCCCTTCTCTCCAGTGACAGTCCTGCTCATCTAAATGTCCCTCCAAACGTCCTGTCTGTTACCTCCATCGCACTCAGTGGCCTAACTAAGCCAGCATGTGATGGCAGAATGACCAATCATGAAATCAATTTCAGCAGATGTTCCATCTCAAAGGAAATAAACTTTTTTGATCAATGGATAATCGTGTCACTTTGACATTACATAGTGAATTGATGGATATGTAACACAGTGTGAACGGGAACCAGTGGAGAGGCCTCTGGTCTAATTGACACAAACTGGATCTCTGCTTCAAACTGCTAATGGCTTTACTTCTTTCTCTTTATGATGTTGATTGTGGGTGACAGCCTGGCCTCTTGTTTGTGTGATATGTTGCTTGTCCAATCCTCATGTGCTGCTTTTGGCCATCCACAGTGAAAGGCTCCTTAAAGGGCTCCTTGTGTAGAGTTTTCAGTGACACAGAGTTGCGTAATTTGTATGCAATATTAACCTAAAGCTCAATTAATGAATGTTCATGTTTAAGATTGACATGAATATTTATACCTTTTCACTTGTTTGTGCACAAGGGTTAGATCTTTTTAAAGGCCATGTCAATGTTCTGCTTGTTTTAAACCATCCTCGAGTATTAATGACTTACTAACCCTTTTTGAAAGCATGCCATAGTGTTCTTTAGCAGAGAGTTTACATTTGCTTGAGGATAATGTCCTCTCAAGGACATTTGCATAATGAGTTGTTTCAGCATACAGATAAAAGTACATACAGTGTGTTTACATTCAAGGGACAAAGCCGTAGGAATGTTGTCCATCAGGAGCAAAGGAAGTGACTTTACTTCGGAGCGAGAAAGTAACTTTTAGGGAAGAGGTCATTAGTGGCAGGGTTAACAAAACCATATATTTAAACAGAGGATTTCCTACCAACAGTCAATGCTTTCTGGTATGGTATATCAATCAATCAATCAATCAATCAATGTTTATTTATATAGCCCAATATCACAAATGTTACATTTGTCTCAGTGGTCTTCACAGTTTGTACAGAATATCAGTATGATAATACGACACCCTCTGTCCTTAGACCCTCACATCGTACAAGGAAACACTTCCAGAGAAAACTCACAGTTTAAAGGGGAACATGGGAGAAACCTCAGGGAGAGCAACAGAGGAGGGATCCCTCTCCCAGGACGGACAGACGTGCAATAGATGCCGTGTGTAAAAGAAAGATAATACATTTGCAACATGGGTAGTCCAAATGTTTGGAAATGCATGTGTGTATAATAGGAAGATGAATCCACAAGGACATCCATCCAGGACTTATGATCCAGGACCACAGCAACAGCCACGACTCAAGATCCAGGCTCGCGACCCAGGACACAGGACTGCAGCAACAGGATCATCCATGGCTCATGATCCCGGCGTATATAGACCCCAAAAAGAAAGAAATTTGGGGAAGCTGGGTTAATCGGAACATGAGAGTACACAGGTACAGACAGAGAGAAGGAAGAAGTAAGATGTCCCCCGACAAACTAAGCCTATATCAGTAAAACTAGGGGCTGAATCTAATCAGCCCTAACTATAAGCTTTATCAAAAAGGAAGGTCTTAAGCGCACTCTTAAAAACGGATAGGCTGTCTGCCGCCCGAACACAAACTGGAAGCTGATTCCACAAATGTGGAGCTTGATAAGAAAAGGCTCTGGTATATTGTTTAAAAATGTGGAACTTGTTGACTATAGGTTATCCATCACAGTGAAGATCATGTCTGTGTTTTAGTTGAATTGTAAAGCACACATTGATGTGAACAATCTGCACATCATCAAACTAATAACAAACCAATAATTTAAATGGTGACAATAATCTTCTTAATGAAAGATCTCAACACATTACATGGTACATTTTGGAATAAATAAAGGTGCAAATGTTTTTTTATGACAGTAAAAAGGTTGAAACATTAATTGTGGCATGGCCCTTTGGATGGTGTGAAATGTAAGGATTGAAATGATTGTCTTTAAGGGACAATATTCCTGGAAGTTGAGAATCAGGCTGATGTGACTTCCTTTTGTTTTTTTCCCTGTTGCATTGTTCAGATGCAAATTAATGAGAGGCTTCATTTGTCTAAGTTGATAATTCACCAACAGGCTGAGATGTGTCAGCTCGCTATGTAGGTGGTACGACTCAATGTCTGCAACAGAAAGGAATTCTGTTTTAATTTATGGTTTGCAATTGATGTTGTCATGGCAGTTAGCCTAATACAGTCGTTCACACCAGTGATGCCAAACCCAAGGGGGCTTGAATATTCATGAGTGTTGATGTTGATATAGGTCATCATTCTGCTCGAAACGCCAGTCTGCTGATGTTGCCAGAGGCCACCTCGTATGAAAGACAGACACCCCAGGGTACCATAATCTGCCATGAGTACCAAGTATAATAGCTGTGTGCTTATTGGCTCAAGTAATTGTATGTATTGTAATGAACTTGCACACATTTTGTACTCCTGACATCTGAAAGTACTACTTCATATGTTATGTAATGGGTTAGTCAACTTGTAACTTAATTTATCATGTGACAATATTAGACACATATTGTGTGTTTGCTGTGCGGGCAAAACTTCTCTACTATGTATATCTTATCTGCACAAAATGTGTCAAATCCATCAATCTGTAAAAATAGCTTTTAGATTAGTCAATCAGACATGAACGCAGACACTTTTTTACCTAGCCAAAATGTGAATAATGTGACCCTACAGTTGGACCAATTATCAATGGATGTGAATACATGAATAGTCAATGTGTCAATAATGAAATGTGACATTGAGAGTAATGCCTTTTTATAAGAGTTACACGTTTGTGAAGCCACATGCGTCCTGGATGTCTTAGTCATGACACTGACATGGAAAAAAGCAGGAAGCATTTGTGCCAAAGTGTGCGGCTTCAGCCCACACAGAAAGTGTGAATCAAACCATAACCTCAATCACCCGACAGCCCACGGCATGAAATAAAATCTTTGTGACAGAGTAATCTCGGTAATATTCCTCTCTTAGTCATGTGCTTCGCATTACACATTTTTTATATGATTTGACAGTGTAAAGTTTGTTCTTAAAGAAAGATAAAGTGACTAAACCTCTCTGCATTGCAACATATCTGACTACATTTAAAATGCATCTGGTCTGCAACCTGTTACCTCTTTGCCCTAAACTTGATTTTCAACACACTATCAACTTTGCTCTGACAGCAGTACACCACTTTCAATTTTGCCTGCTTTTTATTTGTCCTCATGCACGCATACATCTCCCATTAGCAGTCTAGTAGTTGTCTCCAATGGCTTTGTTATTAAGTCAACAGCTATTGTTCTGCAGGTGATTAGATCAGAGAATACGGCCTGGGCCTTTCTGCCATGAGCGTGGTGTCGTCAGTACAAGATAAAAGTCAGAGGAAGGAATTCACGGAGGATGTGCCGAGTAAGGAGAGAGGAAGCAGTAAATGTCAGTAATAAGTAAAGATGTAATAATGTCAGTGACCGTTTGGTATTGTCTTTAAACAAGGCTTCTGTAAGACACATTCCTCCTTCCCCTTAATTCCCCTTAGACTTGGGCCGCACCTATGCCAGCGGAGAAGATCTTCCTGGCTTTCAGAGTGAACTGCTGTGAGCCTCAGCTGTAGCTCACACAGCCCTGAGTGTCACATCCTCCTCCAATCAAAGATAGAGCGGCACATCTCCGTCTGCTCCGGCTGTCAAACTCGCAATCTTTAAAGGGGCATGAGGTCTTATTTAACTTGTGCCTTGAAGTCAGTTTATCAGACGGTTTTGAGAGATTTGGTTGCAACCCACACTTGTGAGCTCAGAGTAAAAATGACTGTTCTGAATCTGCATGTAGTGTTACTGTATTTCTCTGTATTTGTACGAGCCTGTGAGCGGAAACGCGTTGGTACACAAGTACAGTCCAGCAGCAGTGTGCTTATTTTAAGGGTGTTGACGGTCTCCATTGAAAGCTCATGGCAGCTCAAAGAGGAGCGTAAAATTGGCAAGTGAGGGGGAGTTAGCATGCTGGGGCCTTTGCCACCTCATAGCTCACTGGCTGAAGATGTCTGGATTTATTCTGGGAATGCTACATTTGAGAGAAATAAGTGGGAAGGCAGTTTCTTTATGCTCTGCGTCTGAATACCCTCCAGTGGTGTCAGTCTCAGCGATGCCGTTCAACACAGAGTGAAAGGAACACAGTCGGGGTTAGGAAGTTGTAATGTATTTTGTTTTTACTAGTATGTCACTGTACGTTCAGGATGTACTTCACCGGGGGGTGTAATATAAAAAAAATCATGTGGTAAGACTGG
This sequence comes from Gobionotothen gibberifrons, assembly GCA_943591055.1. NCBI lineage: Eukaryota > Metazoa > Chordata > Actinopteri > Perciformes > Nototheniidae > Gobionotothen > Gobionotothen gibberifrons. The sequence goes on along the minus strand of CALSBZ010042637.1, from coordinate 159,015 downwards.
AGTTTTTGTCTTTATACGCTTGTAAAATAATATATGTGGTAGTACAATTCCTAGGTTGGGTCAATGCTTCTCAGACACACCCACAGCTATTAGTTTTGTCCATTGGGGGCCATATGACAGTATCAGACGTTGATATGGGAGCAGCGTATTCCCTCATGGTCTTTCCTGCCTCCCAGACACCGTACACCAGACTGTCAGGACAGAAGAGGCTCATGCAAGCTGACAGGCACGCAGACTGACACCGAGACACACGGACACGTGGGCAAGTTGCTGGGCAGACAGGGACAAGTTGGAGAGGACAGAGGAGGCAGAGTGGTATCCAAGTTGTATACTGAACACAGCCTTTTGTGCATGAAGGAAACAGCCTCGTTAAGGCAGTGATAGTGTTTGTAAAATAAGTGGTAATCCACACAGTAAGCACCAATTATAGAATTTGCATGGCAAATCACATCTAGATGATCAGAAAAAGTCTTTTTTGGCATCTATGCAAGTTGTGTTAACTGTATTCAAGTTTCAAGGCTTTCATTGTAATTTGTTCATAGCTACAGTGTAGATATGACAATGAAAATCTTAGGTCACAGGCTCCTCCAACTGTGCAACACAATAAAACAGATAAAATAGTACACGTGAATAATATAAAATATAATATAATAGAAACATTGCAGAATAGTCTATATTGTAGTGCCAAAGGATATGGAGTCATGAGGCGGTGCAATTGAGGAACAAAGCTGGCTTTATTGAGCAGCAGCAAAGCAGGTGTCATCGGGTCGCAGCCCGGGAAGAGAAGAGAGAGAGAGAGAGAGAGAAGGACACAGTATATACAGTGAACACGTACAATGTCCGTGTGGGAACAATAACCCCTACCCCTTAGTTCCGTGTATGAATTATGTCCCAGTGTTAATAGGTGGTCACCACAATATACAGTAAATGGAATATTGATATATATGAGTTGCAAACAGATGAATGTTATGGATGTTCTTTCAAACATAACATTAGTATTTAAGCACATTAAAGGTGGGGTAGGTAATTGGGGGTAGGGGGAGAGACCAGCTCGAGTGCGCTAGAATTTGAAAATACACAGCCGGAAAAAATCTTACAGAGCCCCTCCTCCAACACACACGAACGCGCACATGACCAATGAGATAAGTTTGTGCACAGATGGAAGGCTGACAGGCAGGTACAGTAGGCCATCCAGTTATTTTAGCCGGGCCGGCTCAGATGATTGGTCGTGCTTTTTACAGCGCCACGGCTTCCACAGATGACATTTTTGTATGGATTATTTGTCAAAGCACTTAAGATATTCATTGCTATCGGGATGTTAAGAGCATTCCATGGAATATAACAACAAGTGTATCTCGAGCCGGTTTCTCAAACTTACCTACCTAAGTTATGCTCGTAGAAAATAAACGTAATGTATGTAACATCCATATTTTTTTAACATTTTCTAATAAATCTAGCTTGATCAAGACAAATGTTGGGCATGTTGTATGCTTTAACCATGCCCTGCCCTGACTATGAAATGTGTGCTTGGGTTCACAAAGAGAAATCGTATCAAATGTACATATCACTCACAATTGACCTCTGACAGAGAGCAGAAAAGCTTTGCCCCTAGAGCCAGACAAACAGTGAGTGTTTGTGCCAACTGGAGGTCATTGGTGTTTAGATACAGAAGCTTTAAAGGTTTACACTCGAGCTCTTTGTGAGCGGCAGACAGTGTAACATCCCACGTGCACTTCTGCATGAAGAGATGCTTTTCGTTTATGGTTTGAGTTTTTTTGTTATTGTGGGTGTCAATAAGGGAATCCTTACAATTGTTGATGATAAAGCTATGAAAAAACAACCAGAAGGCTCAGCGGTGCCTTGAGGCAGAATTCATCACGGCTTAAAGTGGCTTACGGGAATTTGCATCAGTAACACAGAACAACAGCTATTACAAGTTGTGCTGGATTTAGCAGTTAGTGTGAAAAATAAAGAATGCCTCTTTGTTTTGCTTTAGTTGTGTATAGCACACAAACAGTTTGGCTATGCTAAGACAAATGCTCTTGTTCATCGCCCATCGATTTTAGTGATTGGCCACTTCACGCCCACAGAAACCATCTGTTTGAACCTGTGCAATCAGTGATGCTGAAGGAAGGATTTTTCTATCCCTGATCAGCTGCCATTTGACATTGATTGCTCATGTTTGATAATGAGGAGGAAAACGGGATTTACACTCAATGCGGGGGGGTATGTGTTATTTTTCTCCCCACACATTACATCATGGTCAGTCCGGCCTTTACCAAGTTTTTGACATCTGTGGCAGCGACAGATGTTGCTGCCCTCTGACTGTCTTCGTAACAGCTGAGCTGCTTCAGAAAGGTCACCACAGAGACGGATGGCGAGCCAACGATACTTAACACACAGACCGTGAAATAATGTTGGCAATATGTTGGCTGTTCAGATGGCTGTCCATATTAACATTCATCTTTCAAAGGACTTCCTAAATATGTATGCATTTGCTACATCTTTGATATGAAGTTGTGAGTCTGAATTGAACTGGCACGTGCATATTCGGGTTATGAACAGCACAGTTGTACTCAGTGTCTCTGCTGTCAGATTATTCCTGATTGAGTCCATTTATCAAATAAAGCCCAGTGTGGGCTAAATTTGGCGGAGACCAGCAAAAATAATGCCCTTGTTTGAAGTCTTTTTACCTGAGCGAAAATGTTTCATTTTGTCAGCAGGAGTTAACTTTCAAAATGAAAGTAAATGAAGCCTGTGGAGCACGAACCCCGCTGCCGCTCAGTTTCATGTCCAGTTATGAACAAAAGCATTCAAAAGAACACTGTACTGCTGATTCAAAAGTAGAGGAATGGTTTAAGTGGGCCTGAAATAATAATTGCTGGTATTGTTTTTTTGGGCTTCAAAAATACTTTCTGGAACGAATGGCCTAATTGCTTCTGATGCCTTTGTTGAAACCTAATAATTTTCCTCCAGCTGTACCTCAAAACTGCCCAACATATTTTAAGTTTGATTATGTTCAGGTTAGACATTATTCTTTTAATTAGGCCTTCATCAGGATCCCTTCATCATTTTTTATTTCACTTTGAAAGGGCAATCAAGATGAAAAACGTTGACAATATTGATACACATTCTGATTTCTCTTTGTTTGACAGTTTTTTCAGATATCTTAAATACTGAGTGACTCTCACCAGCAAAGAGTTGGGACTAGTGCTGCAGGCTCATGAGAGAATCAGGATGTCCAATATGACTGTTAACACTGCTGAGATTTAACACAACATATGAAAGTTGCCCTTATCAGAATAAAAAAGATCAGATTCAATGTGATTCGTGCTGTCTACACTTTTTCAAAAGTTCACATATGCACAAAAAAACAAACATATTTGTGTTTTTTTTTGCTTGCAGTGTGAGCATGATGTAGTTGTAGATGTATATGTTCTGTTTCCTTTTCCATTAGATAAGTGTGATTGTATGCATGTGTGTGTTTATCTCATAGTATTAGCGATCCCATATAAAACCCTCTGCTGTAGATGGAAAAGTAAATCTGAATCCATCCTGTATGAGAATTTTATTTTAACACTCTCACTGTTTGGTGTGATTTCGGGGGTGTATTGTGAGTGTCGGTTAACGTGCCACTGTGTGTGGAGGTGTGTGACTGCACTTGAATACATATTGGTTCGGTGTGAGAGTGTGTGTGGGTGCATACATGTTTGCCGAGCTCCAGGCAGAGCTGGAAGAATCCGTGCTGCAGTAGAGTTGCACTTTGCAGGACGCCACGAGCGGCTCTCTATCTCCTGACTGTCAGGCCGCGGCTGAGCCCTGCAGCTGAATGCATGTGTGCCACTCTGCTCACTGCAATAAGAGAGAGAGAGCGCCTCAGTGAGAGAGAGTGAGGGACAGAGAGCGGCAAAATCATTGATGATGCTGTGGGAGAGCTACGCGTGTGGTGGCTAAATAATAAATGTGGGATATCGGGTTTTGTGTGTGTAGCCAGACTAAAGACTGTTCCGGTAGCTGTGCTGAGGAGAGAGGGTCACGCAATGCAGGAGTTTTTACATTTGGAAGAAAGAGTGGAATAGAAGCTAATCAACTGGTTGTTGGACTTCCTTATTAAACTTAAAGGGGCCCTCTCATGCTTTTTGGGGTTTTCCCATTCCTTCAGTGTGTTCTATAGATTTTTGTGCATGTAAATGGTCTGCAAAGTCTAAAATCCTTTCTCTCCCCCCCCTGTCTGAAATGCCTTGATTCGACTCCTTTGTTTACTTCAGTAACATATGGCGCTTTTCCACTGCAGGGCCTCGCTCGGCTTGGTACGGTATGGCTAGGCCTCGTTAGGCCTTGTTAGGCCAGGCTCACTTTATGCTGCGTTTCCATTACAGTTTAGGAACTGGGGTAGTAACTATAGTAACGCAGTGTAGGCGAAGCCGTGACGTCATCGTCAATGCGAAACACAAAACCAACATCAGCCGTTAGCTGTTAGCACTCAGAGCTCACAGCTCCTACTATCTGTTCAGAAACTAGACAAAAGTTAAACAAGTACAAACCACAGACTGTCTGTGTCATGGTGAATACAGTCGCTGGTTTATTTATGTCTGTAGGCCGTTGTTGTGAGTGTGGACGGTCGGAGCATATACAACGTTAGCTTAGCCGATCTCCATTCAGAAAACACGCATTTTAAAAGGTTTTTCACCTGCCGTCTGTCTGCAGACTTGTCAAAGCATTAATTCATGGTTTTTACTAACCGGTATCAGTATGTTGTTACTTTGGCATTATTTTGAAACGTGTATTACAATTAAATCACGGTCAAATATTTTCAATTTGTTGTAGTTGCCAGTGATTCTCTCACTAGTTTAGCATACTCAGCCCGGTTGTTGGCCCGGAAAGAACCACGATTTTGGAGAGCCAGAAAACTGTGAAAAAGTACCCGCTAGCCGGAACTATGCCTAGTGGAAACGCAACCAGAAATGGGCCGGGCGCGGCACGCTTAAACCGCGCTGTAGTGGAAATGCGCCATTAGTGACATCCCGATGTAACAATCGCGCTTCTATTGGCTAGCGCTCTTACACTTCGTATGTGATAGGCTAAGGGGCGGGACATCTCTAAGTGGTTGATCAATTACAACAGAGCCGGCCAGCTAACCAACAGAGCAAACTGGGCTCTGGTTTCAGACAGAGGGTGAAAAGAGGTGCTGCAGCACAGGCTGTATGAGAAAAATAAAGACATTTTAAACATTAAAGCATGGAGACATGTCACAGTAGAGACACTGCATTACTGATATGAACCTGAAAATGAGCACAATAGGGCCCCATTAAAGATGTTCTGCTTTTGAGTGTTGAATTACGGTACATTCAGTACCTTTAGATGTTGGACTTTTAGTTGGAAAAAAACACAATATGAAGACTTCACCTTTGTCTCTGATAACGTCTATTATTTGCCTTTATTCACTTAACTTTTTTTTAGATGAATCCATAATGACACTAATCATTGCAGCCCTAAACAAAAGAAAATCAGAAAAACATTCCTCTTTTAAAAGTGTGAAGAAATTATAGATTCCCAGTGAAGTTGTAGATTTGGGGTGTATATTTGCAAACACTTGTACAAATGTGCTGTTTTTCATTAACAACTCTAACACCTCTTCCCCCTCTCTTCCCCCTCTCTTCCCCCTCTCCTCCCCCTCTCCTCCCTCTCTCCTCCCCACCTTGTCTTCTGTTTTCTCCATGAAGGTGATGCTTCCTACAGGAGCGGCGTTCAGGTGGTTCCAGTAGGACTCCTCCACTCCTACCCAAAGCTCTGCCATCAAGTGCAATGCCAACTCCTGGATTGTCTCCGGAAACAGACACTGGCTAATAAACAAAAACAAGCAACACATAAAATGATAGAAAAAAACAACAAAAAAAACAAAGCAGAACAAAAAAAAGAATCAATCGGGGTAATGGATGCACCTGCTTATTCCTTGAACCAAAAATGAAGCGTAAAGAAAAGCATATGGCAACTTTCATTCCCTTTTCTATGTTTCCATTTTGGTACCTTTTGTCCTTTTTCCAGCAGGTTTTTTTCTGCCGCTTAAACATGGAACTGTCTCATTGCCAGAAACAGAAATGACGGACTGAGTGTGGACAATCAACTAATTTCTGTGTTTGGTGTTAATGTTGTTCATGTGTGGAAAGATACAGTACTTGTGTAGAGAATGTAAATTTACAGCTATATTTCAAAACTAGTGGCTAATGGCAAAACATTATCGTAATTCTTCACCATTATGTTACTTAAACCCTTGTCTATTTTATAATTCATTTCGTTGAAGGGTCTAGTTTTCAGATGGATCGATGGGTATCTTTTAAAGACAGACAAAAGTGACACCATTGAATTTTACCAGTTAAACTAAAGTGAAAAAGTAATGTTATGTTAGGCCAGGGGTGTCCAAACTACGGCCCGGGGGCCAACTGCGGCCCGCTGTCCATTTTGAATCGTCCCTCCGAAAATTCTTAAACTATAATGGAATATGGCCCACACCTGAAACTTGTGCTTTTCTTCGATTGTACTTTTTTAAATATGTATGTATAGTAAACAGATAATGCACATTAGTATTCCCACTTTTTAAATAAATTAAGTCAATTACATTGGAAAACATTTTATATCACATCTTAGTTAATTAAAAAAAGCCCAATACCTTATTTGCATAACAAGTTTGAAATATACCCTTCCTATTTCCCCTTATTATAAGCAGTCTGAGGATTCAGTTTTAAGGAATGAGCTGCCAACACTTTTTGTAACAACATAAGTGAAATGTGGGCTGTTTCTTTTCTTAATGCAAATTCAAGTATCAAGAATAATTTACCTAGATTTGTTTGGTAACCAAAAACTTCACATATGATGCAATATACCTCACCTCTAGTGAATGGCCCAGCCCTTCGAATATATTTCTGTACGTGTCGTGGGCCTCAGTGAACAAAGTTTGGACACCCCTGTGTTAGGCGGATCTCCAGAGACTCTTCTGGGTTTGCCACTACTGTAATCTCTTCAATCAGCCCTCTTCTGCAACTCCAAACTTCTCCTTTAGTTAAACTGGCAGCCCAATGTTACTCTGGCCCTACTGAGCATGTGCCAAAACTGCTCAGGGCAAAAAACGCTAAGAAACAGCACTTGCTCTGAGTCTACCCTACTGAACGCACTGAGACAAGATTACATTTCTTTTTACTTTGTTGGTTATTTGTTATATTTCATGATTTTGTTATGTTGCTGGGTAGCTACAGCTTTTAAAAATAACCAATCTTTGTATTCGTTTAGAAAATTGGACTGGTTTTGTGAATAAAAAGGAATGCATGTATTCGTGTCGAAATTTACAATTCTGATGTGTGTCTTCTTGTCTATTTGCATGTTGTTCCCCCCCCCCCCCCCCCAAAAAAACTGCTGGTTCGACAAGAAGAAGCTTTAAATATACATTTTCCATGAGTTTCAAAAAAAGTGTTCCCTTATCTTTCATAATTGGATGGTGTTGGAAAATTCATCAAAGATTCGGACGTGAGCAGAACTCATTAAAAGTAAATCAGGCGGCGGTATGGATGACCATGATGTCCTTGGTTTGACTGAGATATTTCTCTCACTGCCTATGTAATATCTTCCTACAGTGCAATGACTGATGGAGCCTTGCTATGCTAAGATGTAACCAAAATGATTTAAAAGATGTTTGAATAAGAACAATTCTGATTGCAGTGTTTCTTCAAATTTCCTTACACCTCTGGGAAATCCTCCCAAATGATTTTTTTTTAACTCTCTGTCACTCTTCTGAGCCTTCTCGTGACATTTACAGCCAGAAAATCTTTACTATTCATGTATTACTGATGGGAAGTTTGTTTTCAGAGCTATTAAGTCAATCCAGAAGAAGCCTGGATAAAGTGTTGGGATGTGGACTTTGGATAAAGACAGAGATAAGTTAAAGCAATGCTAATTCACAAAACCTTTCTGAAATGTGGTCAATCTCACATGGTGTAATTACTGATTCTAATGCCTCAGGTCTGTGACACTAGAGCGAATTTCCATTTCCTGCTCGTGATGATTCTCAGTGATTTTTTTTCCCTTCACGGCCCCAGAGTCACTCTTTCATATCCAGGTGGGGAAATAGATGCAGATTCCTGTCTCAGCCGTAGTGCTGAGTGTTTTTAATTAGTGCATTTCCACGGTGGAAGGCCCAGTACGGGGATCTTGTGTACGAGCTCGTGATCAGCTTGGCGAGCCGTGGGCTGGAGAGAGTAGCTATATTCCCCCCCCCCCCCGGTGACAGTGCTGGGCTACTGCCATTGCCATGACGATGGGGGGAGTGTGTGTGCGTTAGTGTAAGTGTGTGTGTCTGGGGGGGGGGGAGTGGTGGCTAAGGCCTTTCATTATTAATGTGCACCGCGGCGTCCTTACCTCCTCTGAGCCCGCACAGCTCACTGCCTGACCTGCCATCCGAGGGAGAGGGGAGGGGAGGGGAGGGTGGGGGGGGGGGGGCTGAGATAAAGAAAGAGAATTGAGCCAGAGGAAAAAGAAAGAGACAGCACAACTAGTGTATAGTGTCGAAAGCACACAACCGGAAAGTAGAAATACTAACTTTTGTATTTCACATTTATTCACCTGGGACCGAAAAAACTAAGAGATTAAGATTTTGTGTTTGGGGTGTGGCTGCAGGTGACAGGGGCTGCTGAGGTGTAGCAGCCCGAGGGTTTGGGGGAGGGGGGTTTAGGTGTGGGGGGGGTTTCTTCATGCAGAGGAGTGTACGGCTTGGTGAGCAGGCCTGTCACACTGGGAAAATCCTGGAATCTTATCACCGCCTCACAGACTCTGAGCCGCACTGATCTACTCACCCTCATTGCCAGCAGACATGCACCTCCCCCCTCCTCTCAATGCCCTGCACAGGCTGGCCCCCTCGGCTCGCTCGCCACCTTCTTCGTACGAGAAGATAGCAGGAACTGATGCAGTCCAATTGTTGAGGAGGCAGGAATGTTGCTTGTAAAAATCTGACTAACAGGAAGAAAAAAACACAACCTTTGCAAGTGAGAACAAGGGCCAGAGGGCTGTGGAGTCAGCAGTGACCCTTGTTTTACTGGATGACTACTGAGAAACACACTGTGCTGTATGTGAATAGCAAAGAGAGGTTTTCTTAAAGTTATTTTTAGGCATGATCTTACCAAACCACATGGTTGTGAAAATACACAAATAAAATATATATATATATAATAATATATCAGAAATAGCCATAGTTCTCACATCATTCTGAAAAAAAACCTGATGAATAATCTGTTAATTTAAAATGATAGTGCATCCTCCCTGAATGCTCCTCTTGTGGACTGTAGAAATCAATGCAGCCGATACTATTGATCCCTCGAAATTGGTGCATTCTCTAATCAATTGATTGAGAACAAGATTTTCAGATTAAAATGTTGCTAAATGGTCCCTCATGGATGAGCCTACCGATCAGAACAGCTATGGTGAAAATATGGTCAGACTGACGCATTCGATGCTGTTCCAAATGTGTGTTATGAGAAAGCTAGCAACTAAGGAAACAGGGACATTGTACTATCTAACAATTCAAATAGATGTTGGTCATATTAAACTTCTAGGAATAGAAATGCCATGATTCTCATCTATACAGTATGTGAAAAACTGGAGTTTATAATTGCTTTACACAATACAAATGTGGTTCGTTTGGCTTTCATTTTATGTTTTAAAGTATGTTATAATATAAGAATGCTCAATACACTTTTTGTGGGTCATTGTTATATTGTAATTTATTAAAATGACAACTAAATGATTTGATTTAGAATTTTTTTTATTGGCCATTCACTTTACCAAACATATTTTCCATCCTATATATTCAGTTAATGTGTTATTTTGGCTACATTTTTGTGCAAATATTATAATATTCACCTCGAAAAACCCTCAGTGTGTTAATATATTATCACATTTTTGTATAAATATAATTTCATAAGAATAATTCCGAATTTCCCGGTGAGATCAGGCTTCATGTTGAGGTAAACGTGCTAAATAGCAAAGGATAAATCTCACTTGGGTATGAATGAATAAAATGTTTACTCTCCAAACCACCAGCACCTCCGCCCACCCACGCAGCTCTCTACACACACATGCATATTGGACTGGCTCAAAATGACTCTCAGCTGTTAGAATATTACTACAAGTGGGTTGATTTCACTCATAAATGCTAAACACTCAACGGTTGCTGTGTAAACTGAGCAGTATGATATATAATTAGGGCTGTCAGTCGATTAAAATATGTAATCGCGATTAATCGCATTATGTCCATAGTTAATCGCGATTAATCGCAAATGAATCGCACATTTTTTATTTGTTCTAAATGTATACCTTAGAGGAATATTTTTCAAGTTTTTAATACTCTCAACATATGAGTGGACAAATATGCTTTATGCAAATGTTTGTTTATTATCATTGGAACAATGACTAATATTCTCCTGAATATTTTCAATACAACAACCTGGAACCTCTCTCTCTCTCCCTTACACTCTCTCCCAACCCTGTCTACTTCTTTGCTCAAACAGACAAGCCTGTTTACAGTTGTCGGCGAAATGCCGCTCCTCTGCCTTCATCTTCAGTCAAAGCATGAGACTGAAGTTCCCACTGTGGGTCAAAATAATGCATGGGAGCCTGCCTGCAGGCGCCAGTCTCAGGACACCTCCACTCTGAGGACACCTCCACTCTCAGGACAGGAAGTGCATGCAAATACAAAATAAAATCGTACTGATACTCATTATATACATATGTATAAATATATAAAAATAGGGACACCTTGTATTGTTTACTCTTAGTACAGCACCACTTTCCAAACAGGAAATGCATGCTAATACAAAATAAAATCGCACTGACACTTATTATATCTATAGATATAAATGTATTTATATATATATATATAAATAACGACATATTGTATTTTAGTTACACCCGCTAGACAACAGTGGAGGGTTCGAGAAACAACCGTGTTTGCCGGGTGCACCGCGGCGGAGGTGGGGAGGTTCCAACCGGGAACCTCCACCCCGCTGCAGGACCCGTGGTGGGACCCCTGAGTCAGACGGTGCGTCTTGGTCACGCTTCATACCGGCCGGCCCGGGAAGGAAGAGACACGCAGAGTGGGAGAAGTCCCCCACCCCAACGCAGCACACCCACCCGGCCATCAGAGTCGAACCCGCAGTTCGGAGGAACCGACCGCCAGAGCACCGGCACTAGGCCGGGCCGGTGGAGGCCCTCCGATGGTGGGTCGCGTTTGCCATTCGATCAGTGAGAGGAGCAAAACAAAAATTGTCAAAATCCGTTAATATATGGATGAGTGGGACACAGGCCGTGGGGGGACACCCGAGACCGGGCAGTGTCGCCGGTAGAAGGAACCGGGTGAAATAGCCAAAAAAAGAAACATTTATAAAACCGGGGAAAAGTGAAAAAAGTTTCCAAAAATAGGCACTCGTGAGGCGGGCAGAGTCCCCTGTCAACTCCCGTTACATTCCTCGTCATTTGAACGAAAAATGGCTAGGTCAACTTTTACGAGAACCAGGCTGGGGGGGTCAAAAGGGCTTGACCAAGGCCGACCCAAAGTGCATGGTGAGGGGACTCATAACAACAACAACAACAACAACAACAACAACAACAACAACAACAACAA
>CALSBZ010042637.1:131465-144403 GCA_943591055.1 Gobionotothen gibberifrons | reverse complement strand
GGGGGGGGGGGGGAAAGATAGTCGTCGGCCAATCCCTGCTCAGCCTCTGTAACTTGGTTGATTACGATCAATTTCCCTGGTATCGATGGCCTCCCTGGCCCTGAGCTACACTCCCTCCTGCACTTTGCATGGTACGTGCTTTGTGTACCATGACATGACTCACACTCCACCTCACCATCCCTATCGCCCCCACCTGCAGTCCCTCCATCCTGGCCTTGAGAAATATCAACAGCTGGGAAGCAGTAGGGTTATAATCAAGCAATCAAAAAAACACCAATGTTTCAACTTCCATGTTCTCACAGTCTCTTTAAAACCGGAGTTAAAGCAGTATCTTGAACTGATTGGCTTGTGAGCATGGTAGGTGTAAAAAGTTTGGGTTACTGCAGCAGTGCAGGCGGAAGGGAATTTTTTCTTCTGTCAAGGCTGCTGAAGGATTGAGCACTAGCTGAAAAACTGTGGGAGACAAGGTGGAAATGATGAGATGAAGTTTGGTCACGACGTGCTGGACCGAAAGCCCCAAATCTGTATTTGTTCTGGGGAATGCGAAACTGTCCTCCCTCCGGCATGTGCGAGGGCGCATCCCGCTCGCTCTATCTCTGCACACTTGGCACGCTCTATCCGAATTAATTGCATCTCTGCAAGGGAGAGCGAGATGGATAGAGGGAGAGGGAGAGGTTTAGTCCTTCTGTTGGGCTGGTCTTGCTACAAGGGGAGTCATTTAAAATTCTGCCTCCCATGTGGCTCCTAGTTTTCACTTTAATGACCCCCCTCCTCCTCCTCTGCTTTTTACCCCATGACTTTCCTGTGTTTTGAGCTTCAAGCTGAGTTTCCTATGGCTGCACGGTGCAGATGAACACCTTGTTCCTGCACGTATACAGATAAATAATGCTTGGTTATTGACCAGCATCAAAGCCATTAGTGACAAAATACTGAATGCACCTTGTGTCTCTCCCTCAAAGCATTGTCCTTGCTTCCTCCCCCCTCCATCTCCACAATCAGCCATTGCCCGCCATTAGCGGTCCAACTCTCCGCTGTATTCTGGATTGCCTATTACTGTGCGAGCACCACCTTCTCTCTGGGAAAATGGCCGCTACACCTGTTGTCAAGGCGGAGGATGTTTGAATTAGGCTTTGCACTTGATGCTGTTAAAAAAGGAATGCTTTGTTTTGGAAAATATTAGATATATTTAGTTATTCCTTTTGTTCACAGTTTGGAAACCTGCGTCTGCTAATCATTCCTGTGTGTGCGTGTGTGTGTGTGTGTGTGTGTGTGTGTGTGTGCTTGTAACAGAGGCAGCAGAAGGCCCTGTGGACTGCCGCAGTTTTTACGGGCTCGACAGTGAAGCTCGGTAAGAGGCACGATAGGAAATGGCCTCAATAAGATAAAGCTGAGCTTTCTACATGGTTCTCTGCAGGGGTCTCACACACACATATCAGTGTGTATGGGGTGGGGGTAGAGTGTAGGACAGCGGCAGCCCACAAGGTCAGCGTAGGCAGTGTATATGGTTGTTTTTCTCAGTTTTCTCTCTCTCTCTCTCAGCGGTGGAGCTGCATGCCTCCCCGGGTCTCTCCTCTATCTGGTCAATACCTCCACGCAGCTTCTGACGATCAATGCAGGGTCAATACCTCTCAGACGCCTGCCTCTTTGTGCTCTCACTGATTTAGATACCACCTACCCAGGGCATGTTTTTTTTTTTACTTTTTCTTTCTCCCTGTTTTTTTATGACCCTGGCTCTGACTTAAATACGTGGACCTGCTGAAATTAGAGACACAGCAGTAAATCTGAGCACAGAGCGCACGTTCCCCTGCCAAACGGCATTAACCTTAGCCTCTCATCAGGTATGCACACGAGTCGACTGTGGTGGCCTATTGTTCGCCGGAGATGTCTTTCCACATTTTTCACTAGCTGTAAGAAAAACAAAGACTTCCATTAATCTCCAGGAGAAACTATGAATCATTAACTAAACACTGCAGTTATATTCAGGTTGCCACAAGAACATTATTCTAATAAATGCTTTGCCAGATTCAGGTTGGCTCCATAACAAACTCAGTGTTATTCACCTGTAGATGGGGCTATATTAAGTCTAAAAAGTCCATACTCTGACTTAATAGAGCCTTCAGCATTTACAGACACTCAGTCATGCTTTCAGCTGAGCCAAGAGCATGCAGTTTACATTTAGACTCACAATGATCTGTTAATGCCAAATGGCTCACATCTATTCCTGCTGCACATTCACATGCTGCTGTTGCTGCTGATGATGATGATGCTGGTGGTGATAATGGTCATGATGATGATGATGATGATGATGATGATGATAATGATGGTTTTCCTTTTACACAAAAATAATCTCTTTTTAGCATGTCCTGGTGGATGCGTTCAGTTATCTGTTTACTCCAGGCACTGTGCAAAGGTTATAGGTGTGGAGGAATTATATTACAATTAATGGTTAATATTAATATATTTCTATGCACCCTTTTGGGGGGAAATATGAAATACCCCCAACATATTTCTTGCAAATACACAAAAATAGTCTGTACTCTCCATGTTTGAACAGAGCTCCTGGTGTGAGACATGTTGAGTCATCATACCCAGATCTCCAGAAATATAGTTTAAAAAGTATACAAAAATACAAAACTCTTCCCTCACTAATGTTTTTGCACAACTATTAGCACACTTGAACTTGAATCTGGCTTCATTGAAACCTGAGAAGCACTGGGTGCACCAAACAAGTGCATAATGTCCAATACAAGAAAAGAGGTTATTAACCGTTTGACACACACTCACCTGTCCTTTGGATGTATTCACAGACTGCCAAAAAAGAAACAAGAACATGAGAATACATATATATATATATATATTCTGCATATGTACTGTATATATATGTAAACGGATATATAATGAAAAGATTAGAACAACATGTTTTGGCCATTGTTGGCATTTTCTAAAAGAACATACTCTCACAAAAATAAGCTTAACATTATAATGCCTTCTAAATTATTATATTCAAGGCCGACTAGCCTGACAAGGAGGGAATGGGTCATTAAAGTATTGCCATTGTTATTGAAAACAATTTGTTTACTTGATTATACGCAATCCTTGCCGAGTTCTTAATATTTTGGACACGTTATCAATGGAAATGTGTCTTGTAACTATTTCTCGTAAGAAATAAATCATTAGCAGCGGTGGTGCAGCTGTGGCGGAATAACGGCAGCGTGACATCTGTTGTAATTCCATTATTAGGGTACCAGTTTCCCCCACTGATTAATAAAACAACTCACACTCTTTGTACCAAAAGTAACAGAAGAGGTGGAGGAAAAATTGTGCGAAGACCAGCAGGAGATCAAACATGAAGTCAAACATGGAGCATAAAGCACAAATCATAACTCTAATGTATTCGAAACCAAAATAAATCATTATTCCACTCAAACAACTGAATGAACATTATGCACATTAGGAAAGAAGGAGAAAAAACATTGATTTTTCAACTGAATAAAAAACACAAGCCAAACCCAGTAGGCCATTAAAAACACCCACAGAGCCATTTGGCATTGTTATTCTGGAGACCTATTACTCTTCCCAAAGTGAAATCAAGTGGGAGTAAACAATACAACTAAATAAATTAAAAACTGTATTTTGACCAAATGTTGGTCCCTCAATGATAATCCTAATTCAAAGTAACTATCTTTAGCTCCAATATATACAGTAAGTGGCTTTAATTAGCAGGACAGCATTAAGAGTAAAGATGACAGCATGATACATTATATATATATATATATATATATATATATATAATAACTGTACATGAACTGGCTGTATGAAATAATGTGTGAGCTTTATCGGGTGGCTGACGTGTGTGAGACCATCCCACTCAAACACTTGTCTTTTAAAATTCTCACGTTTTGGTCATTTAACTCACAGTCTAAGAAATCTAAGAAATCTCAGTCACAAATTCAAACTGCTGAAAATGGACACAAATTCAAGCAAACTGTGCCATATTGTCAAATGTGTATATTAGCATGATTAACATACACTGTGTGCAAAGAAAACACATTGATGTGATATTAAAGTCATTTTGAGTATTCTTTATCCCACTAATTTATTTGACCAAGAAGCAGCAAACATTTGGAAAATGTTAAATTCAATTTCCAAACGTGCAAGTTGCTTTTGGAGACAAAACCAGCACCTGACACTGTTTTAAATAACACATTCAAGCATCTTAACATGTCAGCTTTATAATTATGAACCATCCCCTCAGTATTTCAGCCCATCACATGAAGATAATGTTGATATTGGACAATCCTGCAATATTCAGTATGCTTTTTACTTTCAACCACATCTATTTATGGCAACGTGGTATTGTTAGGCAACAGCAACACTTTAAATAGGGTTAAGCTTCATTAGAGTTATGACAAGATACAGTTAATAAAAAAAAGGAACTTTAATTGCAGGTACATTTCATGAAAGCAAGATTTACTAAATATGCATGCAATCAGCAGCCCAAGTATATACAGGGAACACTGCTTCATGCATCGGTTCAGAATGTGTGAATATGGCAATTGCGGGACAGATCAAACCTTGAATACTGATGTTAAGGTTCTCAATTGGTAAATCTCCCTCTTTTTAACAGCTGACTCATTATCAAATCTGTCCGCCCCGACTTTTTCTCCACCTCCTGACCCACTTCTGACCTCACATTAACTGCAGATGCAGCAACTTTACTCACGTAGTGGTAAACTGCCAGCTTGAGATCTTCTGCTACTTAGAGTCCCTTTACTTGTGAAAGGAGCATCAGATTTCATCCCTTAGTTTACACAATTATCATCCTCTGACCACTTCATTTCATGTCTGTGATTGTGAGCAAAAAGTGGCATCGTAGGGTTTCCTGCATTGATATTCAGAAATGTTATTAAAAAGCTTTGCTGGGGAAACATTGAAGAGAGAGTGCTTAACGAATGTGTGGGCACAAGATAACATTCAATCAGGACAATTGTAAACAACGGAGCGGGGGCACTCAAATTCAGGTTTCCAATCCAAAAACAAACCCAGTTTGAAAATGACCTAAATCCCACATTGTGACAGATCATTAGCCCGACATGAGAGAAAGAAAAGAAACAAAGAAGCGAACCGAGGATAAACATGTGAAGTAACCAAGTATTAGTGAATACCCCACAGAGAACACTGAAAGGGACAGTTATGATTGTTTGGAGTAGGGTTGTATGCGGTACCATAGTCAGTATTTACTTAAAGTCCAACAACAATCAAAAATACATTTCCCTAAGTGTTTGATATACTGTTTTACCTTTCTATTAGACATGTATACAGTCTATTTTTCTCTCGCCAAAGCCACCAGACTCCATACATTTAATTGTTGTATGTTCCATGTTTGGCTTTGACAAGAGCATAACACCGTTTTCTCAAGGCTGTCTCACAGCAAGGTAAAGTTATAAAAAGTATGTTGAATATAGCATAAACTTGTCGTGATTTTTTTGGGTTTTCTTTTGTTTGGCTGACGGACTGTTTCCACAGCAGTACATTTCTTTGAAAATGCCTGTGAAGTTCTGTCTGCTTCTTCTGACCAGCGGTGTGCCACAAGTGATCTAAAGGATGTTATACTCTGACTGTGGATATATAACTCATAGCACCCTGCTTCAAAACGTACAAACCAATATTTGAAATCGAGATGAAGAAGTGTTTGGCTTTGAAAAAGTCTGTGGCAGCATGTTGGTGAAGATACAGCTTCTAGTATGAAAAGGTAATTCAATACGATGTTGCACCCTGTGAATTACAGCCGTTGCCTTGCGTCTACTCTCCCAAACAGGCACGGTGATTGGAAGGCCTGTGAGGAGCCCATGACATGATGGTAATTTTCATTACTCGGGGTTGGATTGCGTGCGTGACTGACGCCATTAGAGAAAGTGCAATTACAGTAGGCTTTGGTGACCTTGCTGACTAGTGGAGGTCACGGCTTCTCATTAGAGTGTGGTGGAAGGCAGCCCAGTGTCTGCACTGTGCCAATCAATAAGAGCGTAGCTTGGTCAGAGCTAATCATAGCTTTCACGCAGCCTCACGCCCTGCCGCCCCCCATCACCACACATCCTTCCTCTGTTCCACCTTTTAGATCCCTTATTACCTAAGACCTTTTTCAGGAAATTACTTTGAACACATACAGTAGTATATAACACCCCTTGCTGTTAAATACCAACCAACTATGTGCAATATGTGCTATATGTGCAATATATATATATATATATATGCCGTTAATAACTGTGCAATATATACCTGGCTGCTAAATCCTAAGAGCTGTTACAGGATGTGTATTTTGTAAATTGTGTAACTTTTTATTTTATTCTATTTTGTATAACTTTCTTTTAAACTTTAAAGGTCACCTATCATGCTATTTTTAGGTAATAGCATAGGTCTCAGATATATATATATATATATATATCAAAAAACATGTCTATGAAGTGTTTTGGTCAAAAAACCAAACAGATCACCCATTCTAGCCATGCCTCATATTCCTCTATTTCTCTTCCTGTTCCAAAAGTGCTGATTCTGGGTATAAACAGGTCTCTCTTGAGAATGAGACCCTGTGTCTCAATGAGATTTTCCCCTGTATAAATAAAGGCTAAATAAAGGCTAAATCAAAATAAACCTTTTTTTTTAAGAGGGGGCGGAGCTTATGCCGGCTCATGCGGGACCTGGCAGATACTGTCTATAATGCTGCGGAGATGAAACGCAAGGATTATTAGATCAAGGATTATTAGATCAAGGATTCTTTCTGAAACAGTATGGAGCTCAAAGGCTTTCTCTCTTGCCGGTTATACCACAAGGTGAGTTCCTTTTTATTTCCTGCTTCTTCACACACATGCTCTCTCCAGTAGGCCTACAGGTTAGCTCTGAGTGTTAGCGATGCTAATGCCGCTAAACACCGGCCATATTACGTCCAAAACAGTCGGGCAATGTTTCTGATAGCAATGTTTCTGATAGTGCTGTGGGTCCGCCGCCGATTTGACGTCATATCGGCCGCAAATCTGGATCAGCTCCGTTGTATCCCCGTTTTTAGAGATTTGGGTACGGAGGAAAAGAGAGAGGTTTTTATTTTCTGACGCTGCGTGAGTTCCCTGACACACCGGGGACACATATTTATGTATAAAAGACATCAAAAAGTGCATTTTGCATGATAGGTCCCCTTTAATACTTTTTTATGCATGCTTCTATCTAACATTAAGTTGCCTTTGGCTGTTTTTCTGCTGTAACAACGTAAATTCCCCCTCTGTGGGACTAATAAAGGTATTCTGATTCTGATGCAGTATGGTGGATATGTGGCACTTAGTTTACACTGATGAAAGTTAAGCACAATTGCATTTATATGTATGTAAATAATTAATTACAACAGGCAATTACGTCACATTAAGTTGAGTAAATGTGCAATTTTCCGTTCCAAGGTGTGGATGAATGTGAAAAAAAGGAAAAATATACCAAAGCTATGGTTTTGTAACTTCAAATGGTCAGTTCAGGTGCATCATTCGTCAGATTTGTATGTATTGGCCAAGACTCTGAAACCTGGGGGTGGTTTTCAAAGTTTCTCTCAGATTAGTCTCAGTGTGCACTTCTGAATGATGTATGATCAGAGGTTCAGGTTTCAGGTGAACTGATGCCAAGAAAAAAACTGACAGCAAAGCATAAGATTTTCGAAAACGTCTTTCTGTGTTTGAGATGGAGAGGTGATGTAATCTATAGACATCTATTCTTAACCACCCTGGATGCTGTCCAGATTTATCACCAGAGATACCTACAGACATACGCACGGCACTAGATAAAAGTGGGTCATGTCTTAACGTGAGAAGACGTGTATTGATTTGTGTTTATTTATAAATCTCCTCTCCATCAGTTGCCAGCATATCTGTCCTTTTTGGACCCAAGTGTTGGAGTGTAGAAATGCTGATCCTTGTGCACCATATTTACTTGTTTGCTTCATGTGGATGTTTTAATTGAATTTGGCTAATATAATTAATATACTTAAGATATCAAACCAACTTACAATAAGTGCATTCGACCAAGAAGATACAAACTTGAAGAAAACAGAATCATATAAGTACAGGTTTCATAGAGCCAAACCATTTCAAGTGCTACTCAACTGGCTTTAGATAAGCCAGTCCTTTGTTAGTATATAAGTGCTTTGCTAATAATTGTATTGCTCGAAGTGGAGTCTGCCCCGGAAGATGTGTAAGCTTTCTGCTGTCCTCATTTCATTTAATTTCAAACCTTTATTTAACCAGATTGGTCCCATTGAGATCATAGATCTCTTTTTCAAGGGAGACCTGCAGTCCTGATGTCAATGGGGAGCTCATTCCACCATTTTGGAGCCAGGATAGCAAACCCACGTGTTGTTGCTGATGGGAACTTGGGTCCCCCTCGCAGTGCGGGTGCAGCGAGCTGTTTGGCCGATGCAGAGCGGAGTGCACGTTCTGGGGTGTACAGTTTAACCATGTCCTGGATGTAGGAAGGGCCAGATCCATTCGCAGCATGGTACGCAAGTACCAGTGTCTTGAAGTGGATTCTAGCAGTTACTGGAAGCCAGTGAAGGGAGCGGAGGAGCGGGTGGTGTGGGAACATTTAGGAAGGTTGAAGACCAGACGAGCCGCTGCATTCTGGATGAGCTGCAGAGGTCGGATGGCACATGCAGGTAGACCAGCCAGTAGGGAGTTGCAGTAGACAAGAGCCTGGACCAGAAGCTGCGTCGCTTTCTGGGTCAGGAGGGGACGTATCCTCCTGATGTTGTAAAGAGTGTATCTGCAGCAGTGGGTTGTTGCAGCGATGTTTGCAGTGAAGGACAGTTTGTTATCTAGGGTCACACCCTATCTATTACAAAGTAATTGTTCTCACTTGTTGCCTTGAGTTTATTCAAATTTAAACAGGTTTACAAATTCAACATTTAATGAATGTATATTCACCATAGTTTGTCTATCAAAAGCTACATATTTAAAGATGTCAGATGATAACATGTTCAATAGGTGGAAATTGAACACAAATGAGTACCCTTTGATAGCACCAGTGTGTTGTCTCAAGGTATCAGGCTTCAATTATAAACCCCAAAATAAACGTTTTAATTCTGTTTTGCACAATTGTATTCACTGTCTGAGTGTCGTTGGGAGGTCTACTGTATGTCTCTTGTCTTGTTAGTGAATATGAGGCCTGGTCCACAGGAACAGGTATTTTATGACCATGGTAGCACATGTTGAGTCCTTTGATGTTTCTCAATATAGTTAACATTACTGTACATTTATGTGTAAATATGTAAAACATATTGTTTCTATATTGTACTTGGCCATGTCTGCCTTTCATTGATATATTCATGCCGCAGGTGCAGCTTCTTAAAATGTTCACCATGGCCGGATTCTAAAGTGTAGAAGGTGTGCACATGAGATGGTTCATAATATTCCTTAATGTTGATTTTGAACTGTCAGCCATCTTGACCCAGCATCATAAGCTGACCAGCAGTCACGGTTCATGCAATCCCCAAGAGGCATCTCTCCAGCCGCTATAACCCAGAGCTGTGGTTAAATTCTTGAAGAGGCGAACATCATATATATATAAAGGGGCTACATGCGCTGAATAAGCTAGGTGCCACAGCAGCTGCATGCGCTAAATAACTCTGTTCACCTGAGTAGAGAGGACATGCAGTTTACTATGTGAACTAGAACCCCAAAAAGCCAGGAGAACTTTTATTCAGCAGTTTTCCACCTGTCATCAGCCGAGATTAGCTCTTATGAGCGGAGGAACTGATAATGCCTCGACGTTGTGTGTAGCAGTGCTCTGTCCACGGGGGTGTGAGGTATGCAGTGTGGCTTGGGGGCAAGCAGTCAGGAAAACAGGCAGTGAGCCAGTTGTCTGCAGAGACAGAGGGGGAGGGGAGGTCGGCCAGAAGACTCAGATCCGCCACGGCTCCTTCCTCACTGTTTGCACTCCAGTGGTTTAGTCGGTAGACCCGCCTGTTAAATCAAAGGTCCCCTTTGACAAAGACTGCCAATTACGCCCAGATGAGATGCCCCCCCACCCTGTCCCTTTCGTGCTCCCACCCGGGTTTTGTCATTCTCTACTCTGTTTTATCTTGCTGCTACTCTTTTCTGTCTTGCTCCGTCTGACTTATTTCTCCAGGTCTCGGTCAAATGGGAAAACTCTGTGTTGCATCTTTGATCTTCTCCTGGTGTCTCTCACTCAGCCCCTCTGAAGAATGAAGAAAGCCACATAAAGATTATTTTGTTGGCGATGGCAGCTGTAATTGTAGAATCCCATGACTGTTGTGGCTTTTTGTGTCTTGTGTTGTTAAATGTTGATAACAACAGGGTCAGGAGGGACAGGAGGATCATGACTTTTTGATTGCAGCATTGGTGGGTCCATCCTACACTTTGATCCAGAGTAAAATATCTCAACAACTATGAAATGGATTGCCATGACATGTTGCACAGACATTAACGGTCCCAAGAGGATGAACCTTAGATTGCTTTTACTTTGTGTACAGCTACACCATCCTGTACAGAATTGAGGACTTTGCTAATACTTTGGTGTTTTGTGCTAATTAGGAAAATATGCACAGAACTGTGTTTTGTGTTGTGGTTCAAGCTGCTTTCTTAAAACATTTGGTTTTAACAAAACCTTGAATTTGCCTGAATTCATTTTTCTAACCTTACTTTTTCCACCATTAAGCACATGCCTTAAATACATTTTGAATACAGCAAATACTTAACCAAGTGTGAAGAGTAAATTAATGGGGTGGGTTTTTCGCCACATCTTTAGTGCTTTCTATTTCATGCAGCAGGACCGTGTATGTGGGGTCACTTAAAAACAATCCATAGTGCCCATGTAGTAAGCTGTATAAGGGTTTGGCTACACAGGCAACTTTAGGAAACATTCAGTATTTGGACACAAAATTAGACCAGGCTGACTTTCTTTAGGAATTTAACATTCATTATCAATTATATTAACACAATTAACCCAACTCAGTGTACAAAAGGGAGATTTGTGGATGAAAAGCGGCTCTTTGGTTTGGTGACTCGTGTTGAATCCTGGCGGCGACATTAAGAATTCAACTCTTTATGCTGTTCTGTCAAACACTGAGAAGTCTGTTGACAATTGTACTTCAGCGTGCACCAATGGAAACAGTCGCTTTGGAAAGACAACCTTGATCACTTCAATGTGACACAGCAAAGGCATTTAAACAAATCTTCAATTCAATGTACCAATCATTTCATTTGTAAAACTATTCCAACAAACAGTGTCTTATAGATTTTTTAAATTTCATTTGCATGGTAAATGATAAATGGATAGCATTTAAGTAACGCTTTAACTACTTATAGGGCAAAGTGCTTTACAATTTGACTCTGATTCACCTATTCACACAAGCTCGCTGTCACACACTGATGGTGGAGGAGCTGCCACGAAGGCCCCTTCCTGCCCATCGGGAGCAATTTGGGGTTCAAGGACACTTGGACATAGGTACAGGAGGAGCGGGAATCACTCCGCTGTGATTAACGACGATCGCTCAAAATCCTGAGGCACAGCGGCAGGATCGGAATATTTAGCAAGATACAGTCATACACTATAACCAAAGTTTTAGTCTGTGAATTATTATGATCCATCTTTGAGTGAAAATAGAAGTGGTCGTGGAGTCCGGCCCTCCAGAAAAATAAATAGATTATGTGAGGAGTTATTCATTATTTAGTGGAATGTTAAAGGCATACAACATCACTCAACATACATTAAAAGTTAGGGAAAAGAAGGTGGATGGACACAATATTATAGCAGGCTTAACAAAGCTAATCACAAAACTGGCAATGAATAAACCATAAGTCAGTATATGAAAGTGTTAGATTGTTCCAAAATGAAAAGGATCTATTTCACAGACTCAAATCAAGAACGATAGCATCTTCAGAATATATACTGCCATACTTCAGAAGCACCGAATCACTCTTGATTATGAATTAAGACTCATGAAACAGGTGTCGACACTGTCTGTAAAATAAAAAGTGAAAATGGCAAAAGAAAATTTCAAAAAGAACATCTCATGTAAGTTAGGACATATCTATATTATCACACAACAGAAGCAGGAAACTAAAAGCTTACATTTTCTAAAACTAGCGACGGTTTTGGTTCAAATGTTGTCTGACATGTCGGCTGCTTGCTGTGTTGTTGATGTCTGTGCATCGCTCAGTCCACTGGCTGCCTGTGGTTGTTGGTAATGGATTGTAAACCCCGGTGCAGGCTTACAGTGATCCGAGGGAGCCGCGCCCCGTCCCTCCAGGCGATGCTCCAGCCCTGCATGCCGCTCGTACTCTACGCTCTGCTTCCCTCTCTTTGCCTGGCCTTTCTTTCTCTGGTTAGCAATCCACTCAGCACCAACTCTTCTACCCTACAAATCCCAAACGCTGCAATGACCTTCCTGCATAGCCTTGAATAGCTGAGTCACCAAAAACACCCCACCATCCTAAAAAAGGTATACCCTTAAAAGCCTTGATTCTTCTTTCCGCACATTTTCTATATCCTTTTTGTATCCTCTATTTAAAAAAAAATCTTATTTCATCTGATTAGCTCCATTGCTCTTTTGGGCCTAGCATGTGTTAGAAATGGCAGTAATTAGAGTTAGTAATCTGGCATTACAGATACAACTGATCAAACTCCTTCTAAAGTATACAGCCATTTATCTTTCTCATAATCGAAGTATCAACTTGATATCTTAAATATGAAATGTATATATATTTAATAATAATAATAATTAGATTAGATTAGAATCTTTAATGACCACACAGCCAGGCTGGTGGAATTCGTGTTAATAATAGATTACATTTTTATTGTGCCTTTCAAGGGACCCAAGGCCGCTTTAGATGCTGTGAACAACCAACCAACCAACCAACCAACCAACCAACCAACCAACCAACCAA
>CALSBZ010042637.1:115739-131455 GCA_943591055.1 Gobionotothen gibberifrons | reverse complement strand
CAACCAACCAACCAACCAACCAACCAACCAACCAACCAACCAACCAACCAACCAACCAACCAACCAACCAACCAACCAACCAACCAACCAACCAACCAACCAACCAACCAACCAACCAAACAAACAAACAAACAAACAAACAAACAAACAAACAAACAAGAAGGGCAAATAATAAAGTACAAATTAAATAAATAGCAGTGGGAGTGGAAGCAGGGGGACTCATCAAACTTCTTAAAAAGCCACTCATCTTTTAACGTTTTAAATCCAGCAAGTCGACCTGCCTGCTTTTGTCAAATTATCAATAGCGTCTTTTATCCCTAATATTTGATATATTTCAGAGTTGACAGAGCTAGCTTTCAACACTGCTGCATCAGGGATAAGTATGGAGCTCAGAAACCTCATGAATATCCTGGAGCAGGCGCTCAAGAGAGGATATTGAGAGAACGCCACCAAGCCAAAAGCCAGCTCAACAAGGCAATCAGACTGGAGAGTCAGGTTGCCAACAATGACTCACAGTACAGGAAAAGACTTCTTCCCCTCACTCGCCAACAACCCCAACTCCCTTTATTGTCCTACGGAGCAATACATCTCCCCTGTTCAGCCCCCCCACCACAGAGACGTCCGAACTAATCTTTTTTACTGCAAGAGATGTCATTTGTGTCATCAGTAGTGAACGTTGCTTATATGTGTATCAAATATAATCAAGTCAATTCCTCTCCACTTCACACGTCAAGGTTTTAAAAATATCACCTCCCTCTCCTGCACTGATTCATTTAAGGGCGGCTTCGCTGTGACGCAAACCCAGGTGCTACTAAAATAATATTTTGAAGGAAAACAAACAGCTGTTTAGTTTGGTATGTGGGACCATGGACTCATTAACACTCCAACAGAAAGAAAGAAAGATCTCAGATTTAGTTAGAATTCATTGAAATAAATACAATAAAAAAAAGTGTGCTTTACAAAACTCCTTGAAGAAGTAGTTGTATCTAAAACGTCATAATGAACCTGATTGTAAGGAGTAAATACATGATGTCAATAATCTAAAAGCAGTTTCTACATTGTCATGGTAATCAGCAGGCTTGAGGAGTAACAGATTACAAGTAACATAATTGAGTAATCAGGATACCAAATAAAAAGTATTCCCTTACATTCACATAAATGAAGACGTATCGAGATTACATTTGCATTTATAAAAATGGGGGCTATTAGCAGAGTTACGATGTGACTAAAGAGCAAATTGTGTTTTTTGTAAAAGCAGCAGATTATATGTATTCTTTGTAAACTATCCCTACTGTTGGCTGCTTTGAATTGCATTGCATTTTATATTGAGCCTCAGATAACATTACTTCTATATTTTGATACTCAGATTAGGTTAATAATTGCATTGTTTTGCAGGTAATTGTAACGGAATACATTTTTAATGTAACCCTCCCAGCCCTGGTAACCAGCTCGACCATTTGCAGCATCCCGGCTCCCACTAACAATGAGGGAGAAGCAAAATGAAATGGGCCGGTCTGAGTGGGTTCACTCTTCAGTGGGGGAGACAGATGCTTGTTTACTGGCCTCATTATGTCAGCAGCTGTCCGGAGCAGGTCACACTCTGGTCCACTGTCCACCTACTGAGACCCATAAGTCCAGCACCTGACAACGGACACACTGTAAAGGCGTCCACATGAGAAAAGCTTGAGAGGCTCTTCATTTAAATTGCTGTCACCTGGCCTCTATGTGTCCAAGTGTAATTGCAGCACAGACCAAATAATGACCTGATGCAGTCATTAAATCAAAGCTGTAATGTGTGTGTGTTTTTTGACAACATTTATTAGACAAATACTCTCTCAAATATGTTGCTTTTTTGTGTTACTCAACATCAACGAAAATATGAAATAATTTCTCAAATCAAGCCATGTGAAACTTCCTGTGTAAACAACACATTCAAAATCAGTTTATTTCATATTTTGTCCACATACCACCAGCCTTTAAATAGATTTCTCTAAAGCTAGCACTCAAGTTGTCCACAGAAATGTTTTGGAATTGGTTCGGCTGAGAATATATAACTATTTTACTCACACATTGGGAATCAATGAGGTGATTGTGGGAATTATCTCCCACTTTGTGTGTCTTTTGCAAGGTCTTTTTGCTTCTTGTTTGCACTTTTAACCAGGAAAGAATCTGTAATAGCTGAGAAATTATCCTTTTGTTCCTGACATTTCCAATTTAACAAATGTGTTTAATCCAACACCCTAATAATCATTTTGAATGTGCCTACTGCATATTCACGGTCATGCTTCCGCCTAAAATGTACGAGTGTGTTGTTTTTCCTCTCTGCAGTCCCCACATCTATAATCCCTTTTATTGAAATCCGTGTCACCTGCCGCCTGCGCAGTCCAGCACCCTGAAGCATTAGACGGCTGGCATAGTGACGGGCACTGCAGTAAGAGAGGGAGAGACAGAATGTCTTTCATTTAGTAGAAGGCTTTTTAACATCTAGACAAATCTGTGGTGTAAAAGTCTCTCGAGGACTACAGGCAGCTCATCAGTAGGGTCTACAACACACATATCTGAGCCAGGGGAATCACCTACATTTTCACTGACAGTGGTACCAAATGTTGCTGTGAGCTTGACATCTTCCCTGTTGTTATGGCAGCACACTGTCACC
Organism: Gobionotothen gibberifrons; assembly: GCA_943591055.1. Classification (NCBI taxonomy): domain Eukaryota; kingdom Metazoa; phylum Chordata; class Actinopteri; order Perciformes; family Nototheniidae; genus Gobionotothen; species Gobionotothen gibberifrons. The sequence goes on along the minus strand of CALSBZ010042637.1, from coordinate 128,799 downwards.
AGGCTGCCCACACTGTTGGTCAGGAAGATGGAGTCGTGGTGGGCATCAACGCTTCCTGTTTCCCCCACAACATTAGCATTTTGTCTTCCCTTTTTTTAAAGCACACAGCAACAGTAGGCTGAGTTTGGGTATAAGGATTGAGATGGAGAGGGTGAGGTTGGTAGCCCACGCCACGAGGGAGGTGGAGAGAAGACAGAGAGAACGAGAGAAAGGAAAGCCAGAGGGTGAGAGGAAGAAGGGAGGATTGAGCGGAGGGAGTGTGAGGCAATTTTGCAAACCTGTGGCACATTAATTATTAACAAAGTCGGGCTAAATGCGTAAACTCTCCTTCCTCATTCTCTCTTCTCCTTTCTTCACACTCACCTCATGCGCAAAATGACGGTCACATGCACTCTAGACGTGTACGCACACACACACACACACACACACACACACACACACACACACACACACACACACACACACACACACACACACACACACATGAACACACACACTCAAAAGCCAGCGAGGTGGCATGTGATGCTCGTAACATGAAGTGGAGCATGTCAAAGGGCTGGGGAAGGTGTCAGGCACGAGGCCCACAAAGAGAGGGAGACCAGAGGGGGGGAAGTCCGTGAGGATGATGGGAGGCAGGGAAAAGCAGGATGTATACAGCTATAATATATAAAAGAAGGGAGAGGCCGAGAAAAAGAAGTGAGTGCAAGACAAAGATATTAACAGCAGGGCAGTGAGAGTGATTGTGAGGAGGGGGAGTTAGTTCTTACAGTAGGGGTGGGTTTTGTTTTTAAGAGCTAATGAGGCTTCCAGCTCTTTTCATGAATAGATATAAACAGAAGGGACATGTGGTCTGACTTTGAAATGGACAAAAGAAGGATGAATAAGGATATTGTGTTCATTTTTTATTTTTTTTAAATAAGTGTGATCTTGTGCAGCAGTTGAGCTAAATTCACCCTTTGTTTGGAGAGCAGAGAATCTTTCACGCGGCTCGGCTAGCTGCTAATCATTAATAGGTGGTCAGTCCATTTGGCATTCAGTATTCTCTAATCAATTAGATAGAATGTTGCAACTGCATTACGTGTGTGTGTGTGTGTGTGTGTGTGTGTGTGTGTGTGTGTGTGTGTGTGTGTGTGTGTGTGTGTGTGTGTGTGTGTGTGTGTGTGTGTGTGTGTGTGTGTGTGTGGAGGCACTGCTTGAGCGGTCACTCTGCCCCTCAGGCGGTGGTGTGTGTTTGGAAGGGAATAGATCCTCCCTCAGGAGTGCAGAGAGGAGATGTGTGTGTGTGTGTGTGTGTGTGTGTGTGTGTGTGTGTGTGTGTGTGAATGTTCCTACGATACTTTTGCTGCAGTCTGTCCTCTCACACTGAAACACACACAAAGAAAAGGTCCAGACGATTGTGGAGTTTATAAAACATGATCGTCATCAATCAGACACCGCAGGAGGGTGTGATTATCATTAAATGTTAAAGTGAACTTTTATGGGTGGCGTTAATGTATAATTTCCACTTGATGTAATGCAGTGGTTCCCAAACTGGGGGGCGGGACCCCTATGGGAGGCCAGGAGATCGTGTCTGGTGGGACCAGAAGTGAAATTATTTCAAGGAAAATGCTTATTAATTCCCAGGGAGCAGGTACACTTCCCATTTTCTGCGGAGGCAATTAGACGAGGAGCGCTTAAAAATATTTGTATCTAAAAATAGGAGGATATGTTTGGGGATCACTCATGTATTGTGACATAATCCTTTAATCTGTTATTAAAACAGCGTGTTTTATGTCACTGTTGCATTCAGGATGTACAGTTTAAGTACATACAAAAAAAATATCTATATTTTTATTTAAAGCATTCTCCTTGTTTGTCAAAACCGAGCTCCTACATTACCCACAATGCAACTCAGCACAATAATGTTATCTACAAAGCTGGGCGATATCCTAATTATATTCAATTGTATTAGGTTGGTTGAAAGCAATAATATTAAGTTGAACCTAATATGTTTTGATATTTATTTAAACGGAATATTTTTGCTTCCAATAACTCAATACAATTATCTGTAACCTGTTGACATAATACATTTAATTCAAGTCAACGTGCATGACTGTATTGTTAATATGATACGTCTTAATATTGTTAGCTGGCCTCTCTGTGTCTTACCACAAGTACTGGATAAACTTCCAACATGTTTCCACCCAAACAGCAACTGGATTGTATGAAGACATTAGAACAAATTAGATATTCAAACCCTCACTGAGTTGAAGTGGAAATAAAAAGGCTTTTCGTAACAGAACAAAAGGAAATCAGTGTGGAAGTAAGTGTAGTTCATGAATTGATTAGTACTTGCTTTTATTGTTCTTTTGTTCATGATCGTTATATTTCATTCTGCCCAAAGACAAAAACAAAGAAGTGTACTTGGACTAATAAAATATCCAATATGCTAATGGGCATCAAATAGCCATACATCATAGTGGGCACCTTTATATAACAATGGGCACTTTTGCATCACAATTGGCACCATTAAGAAACAATGGCTACCTTGATGCTTGCAGCAGGGTGTGTGACATTTCTGTGATTTGAAGGGGGACAAACGTCTTCTTTGTTTCTAATTCAGATTAGCATACCGTTTCTTTTGTTGAATTACTGGTTGGTCTTGTGGAGTGGAATGCATTATTGAATATTGGCTAAATGCACTGATGTTTTTGAGAGTCTGGTTTATGTTTCATTTAATCATTTCTGCTAAATTAAGATCAGAAACAATCTTGAAAATGTCAAAAATGGTGACTGGTAGGCTGCAGATTCTAATGTACCTGACCATATCATACAGAAAATATCTCTGTTTTGCTTAAGAAAGATTAGTCTATAACTGGAGTTCCTTAAAAAAGCATTTATAACATAAAAATGTCTCCTGTGTTATGTGACCAACTGAGGAGTTCCCATCAGGGAAGAAGAGCCTTCAGCCATTACCTGTTCCAGTCCAAATGCACCGCACTGTGCGAATTTGTCATTGGTAGCAATAATGCCATGTTGACTTATATGCATGAGAAAACTTCAGACTTGGGCAGCGGCCAGTAGCTCAGGCGCTCCACATCACCTCAGAGCTTTACGCCTTTACATGTGTCACAGCCCCTTAAATTAAATGGAAGCAGAGATGCTTCATCGTGAGTGGACGCTAAAAATATCTCTATGAGAATTAGCAATCAAGTATCAGGGGTGGGAAGTAGTGCAGTACAAATACGCTGTTACTGTACTTAAAGGAGGGGTAGGTAAGTTTGAGAAACCGGCTCGAGTGCACAAAAATTCAAAAGTACACAACCGAAAATAATCCGCCCCTTCCTTCAGACTTCCTACAGAGCACCTCCTCCAACACACATGAACGTGCACACAACACCCAAGATCATGATAATGAATGGAAAACAAATGTATAACAAAGTTATTGTCAGTGCTTATATTTTTGAAGCTAGCATGTTTGTTTTGTGAAAATGTATTACAAATGTTACGTCTAGCTGAGGAGAGCAGGCTGCGGTAATCAAATCAAATCAAATCAAGTTTTATTTATATAGCACATTTATAAACGATTTTTGATCGAGCCAAAGTGCTGTGCATATAATAAAAATAGCCTACAGTAGAGACACTTTACAGCAAATACAACAGCACAGATTATTCAGAATATCAATATGAGAAAAACGACACCCTCTATCCTTAGAACGTAACGTTACATATCAGGCAAAAAAAAGGTTATCAATACTACACAGCCCAAGTTGGTTTTGAATGTTTATTTGAAATATTTAGCGTATTCATCTATCATGTTTGTCGACGAACGAAATACAGTACCTAATTACCTAGCTACGCTAGACAGCGTCTGCTAAATGAGTAAATATAAATGCTATGCTACCTAGCGTTTGTTTCTGTTATTATCGGTGACACATTGGGACACACAGGGGAGAGCAACATACAGTTCAGCTATGCTGCATACAGACAATTTGTTGTGTGGCAATATGGAGCCCTGGGACAGGGTCACAGAGTGATTATTCCCAGTTGCTGTGTCTGGAAGATACGCGACCGGTACCCAGATCCACATATAAGCTCACAACAGTCCAAGAGAAAAAGAGCGAGCATGGCGTGAGATTTCGGCTCGGTGTGCTCCATAAGTAGTCGCCATCGTTGAAAAGCAACTCCGATATTGACTCTGGTTTGACTTCTCCTAGTTTCCACTTTCTTTTTCTTCATAATTTGCTCCATTACAGTTTTTCTTTTGCGACCGGTAGACGATGTCTGCTGCTCGAGTGCTGCTGCTCCCGAGCTGCTGCTGGGAGACGGGAAACACGCCCAATGACGGCACGCGCAATGACTGCACGATTGGTCGTAGTTTTTACAGTATTACGGCTTCCACAGATGAAATATTTGTATGGATTTTTTTTCAAAGCACTTAGAATATGCATTGCTATCAGGATATTAAGAGCATTCCATGGAATATAACAAAAAGTGTATCTCGAGCCGGTTTCTCAAACTTACCTACCCCTCCTTTAAGTACATTTTTCTGGTATCAGTACTTTACTCCACTACTTCTTTTTCTGACTACTTTTTACTTTTACTTCTTACATTTTGAACGCAAATACCTGTACTTTCTACTTCTTACATTTCCCAAACAGGCTGGTTCCTTTAGTTTGAATGTGTGTTTGGTGGCATGATCATTATTATCTAGAGTCATTGCATGCCTATTGATTTGAACACGATCCGTGTATCCATCATTTCCTGGTCTTCTCTAAAGAAGAGGGACCAATGAAAACGTGGTCATGTTGCCGTTGTTCAGCATGGAAACATTCATTAGCTAACAATGACATTATTGTTCTATTAATATAAAGGGAGGTCAGGTACTCTTTACAACAGTTGGTACTTTTTACTTAAGTACATTTGGAAGCCTATACTTTTTTACTTTTACTTACTTACCAGGGTATTTTTAAACACGAGTATCTGTACTTCTACTTGAGTAAAGGATGTGTGTACTTCTGCCATCTCTGTCAAGTATTGACAAAAAAATACCCAAAAAGTCACACGTTTTTTTCTCAGAGACGATCATGACCCTTGATTTTGTCTGGGCCATATAAATAAACAAGGCTCCTGCTCTCTTCTTTTCCTGTCTCTCACATGCTCTCTCAGTCACTCAGGACAACATGTCCCCGCATGAAGACGCAGCCGTCCTCCATGCTCTGAAAGCAGGTCAATCTCATATACTCCCATCAGCAGAAATCAACATATATACAGCTTACAGACATGGTAAAACTAGGAAATTATTGGTGTATATAAATGTCTTAATTTCTCCTGAATTAGACCCGCTGTATAAAAATCCCCTCTGTAAGATCAGCTGACTGTGACCCATGAGCCAAACCGCACTGTCACTATTTATACTGTGGATGACCTGGGCATGCTTCAGGGTGTGAATGTGTAACTGTGTGAATGTGATTAGGATATTCCAGAAAAAGAAAGCATAAGGGAACGGTCACACAGGCAATTTTAAAATGTGTTTCCCATTCACTTCCATTGAATATGTAAAGAAGAGGCAGAACATGTGTACTGCAAATTTGGAAATTGCATTGCATAACTTTAGTACACTTTTAGGGGAATATCGCCTCAGTAGCCGATAGTCACTCGTCTGCATTAGTACATGTAACACATGAAACTAGTTATGAGTGACCTGATGGATTTGATTGGTGAAGCTTGATAGTGGTTATTTAGAGTGTAAATAAACCAACCCACTGCTATAATCACACTCTCGACCTTGTTCTGACTTATGGTATTGAAATTGAGCAACTATTAGTCGAACCGCATAACCCTGCTTTATCCGACCATTTCTTAGTAACTTTTGAAGTATTGTTACTAGACTACAAAGCATTAGTCAAAAGCTCCTGCAGCAGAAACCTATCTGTTAGTGCTATAGCCAAATTTAAGGAAGAGATTCCACCAATACTTTACTCGATAGCATGTCTGCATGTAGGGGAGGAAACTTATACAAAATGTACACCACCCCAAATTGATCATGTTGTTGATAGTGCTATAGATGCGCTGCGAATAAAATTAGACTCTGTTGCTCCTTTGAAAAAGAAGAAAATAAAACAACATAGATTAGCTCCATGGCATAATGTCGAAACCCGCAAAATAAAGCAAAAGTCGAGACAGCTTGAAAGGATATGGCGTTCCACTAAACTTGAAGAATCTCGTTTAATTTGGCATATTACTCTAAATGAATATAAGAAAGCACTGCGTAAAGCGAGAGCAGCGTATTACTCTTCATTAATAGATGAGAATAAGAATAATGCAAGATTTCTTTTCAGCACTGTAGCCAGGCTGACAGAGAGCCATAGCTCAATTGAGCCTTCTATTCCCATAGCACTCAGTAGCAATGATTTTATGTGCTTTTTTAACGATAAAATTGTTACTCTTAGAAACAAAATCAATGACCTCTTGCCTTTGACCAGTATAGTGTTATCAACAGCTCCCGGAAATGTAAGTTCCAATATTACACTAGATAGTAAACTAGAATGCTTTTCAGCCATAAACCTTGAACAATTAAATTCAATGATTCTTTCTTCTAAACCATCAACGTGTATCTTAGACCCAATTCCAACTAAGCTATTGAAGGAAGTTTTTCCATTAATTGGCACTTCTTTATTAAATATTATGAATATGTCTCTATTATCAGGCTATGTTCCACAATCATTCAAAGTAGCAATGATAAAACCGCTTCTTAAAAAGCACAACCTCGATCCAGAGATATTAGCCAACTATAGACCTATTTCTAATCTTCCGTTCTTCTCAAAAATTCTTGAGAAAGCAGTCGCAAAACAGTTGTGTGATTACTTAAAAAACTATGATTTATTTGAAGTTTTTCAGTCTGGCTTTAGAACACATCATAGCACAGAGACAGCTCTGGTTAAAGTCACAAATGACATTCTAATAGCCTCAGACAAAGGACTTGTCTCTATTCTTGTCTTGCTCGATCTCAGTGCTGCATTTGATACTATCGACCATGACATCCTATTGCAAAGACTAGAGCACTTAGTTGGCATACAGGGAACTGCTCTAGGCTGGTTTAGGTCCTATCTATCTGAACGCTCTCAGTTTGTACGTGTCAACGATGAATCTTCGACGCAAACCAAAGTTAGCCATGGAGTGCCACAGGGCTCAGTGCTCGGACCTATTTTGTTCACATTGTATATGCTTCGGTTAGGCAATATTATAAGGAATCATTCTGTACATTTTCATTGTTATGCGGATGATACTCAACTTTATTTATCAATCAAGCCTGATGAAATGAATCATCTAAATAAAATTCAAGACTGCCTTAAGGACTTAAAAACATGGATGACCTTAAACTTTTTGATGTTAAACACGACCAAAACTGAAGTTATTGTACTCGGCCCGAAGAATCTACGAGACAAATTAACTAAAGATATACTAACTATGGATGGCATTAATTTGGCCTCCAGTGAGACTGTAAGGAATCTTGGTGTTATATTTGATCAGGATTTATCCTTTAATGCCCACATAAAATCAATTTCAAGGACCGCCTACTTCCATCTACGTAACATTGCAAAAATCAGGCATATCTTGCCTCAAAACGATGCAGAGAAACTAATCCATGCATTTGTTACTTGTAGGCTGGATTATTGTAACTCCTTATTATCAGGGTGTACCAACAATTCAGTTAAGTCGCTTCAGCTGATTCAAAATGCTGCAGCTCGTGTACTAACTAGAGTTAGGAGAAGGGACCACATTACTCCTGTTCTGGCTGCCTTACACTGGCTCCCTATAGAACACAGGATAGAATTAAAATTCTTCTTCTCGCCTACAAAGCCCTTAATGGGCAGGCGCCATCTTACCTTAAAGAACTCATTATACCCTACTGTCCTACTAGGGCATTGCGTTCCAAGAACGCAGGGTTGTTGGTTGTTCCTAGAGTCTCTAAAAGTACAATGGGAGCCAGAGCCTTTTCTTATCAAGCTCCACATTTGTGGAATCAGCTTCCAGTTTGTGTTCGGGCGGCAGACAGCCTATCCATTTTTAAGAGTGCGCTTAAGACCTTCCTTTTTGATAAAGCTTATAGTTAGGGCTGATTAGATTCAGCCCCTAGTTTTGCTGATATAGGCTTAGTTTGTCGGGGGACATCTTACTTCTTCCTTCTCTCTGTCTGTACCTGTGTACTCTCATGTTCCGATTAACCCAGCTTCCCCAAATTTCTTTCTTTTTGGGGTCTATATACGCCGGGATCCGGAGCCATGGATGATCCTGTTGCTGCAGTCCTGTGTCCTGGGTCGCGAGCCCGGATCTTCAGTCGTGGCTGTTGCTGTGGTCCTGGATCATAAGTCCTAGATGGATGTCCTCGTGGATTCATCTTCCTATTATACACACATGCATTTCCAAACATTTGGACTACCTATGTTGCAAATGTATTATCTTTCTTTTACACACGGCATCTATTGCACGTCTGTCCGTCCTGGGAGAGGGATCCCTCCTCTGTTGCTCTCCCTGAGGTTTCTCCCATTTTTCCCCTTTAAACTGTGGGTTTTCTCTGGAAGTTTTTCCTTGTACGATGTGAGGGTCTAAGGACAGAGGGTGTCGTATTGTCATACTAATATTCTGTACAAACTGTGAAGACCACTGAGACAAATGTAACATTTGTGATATTGGGCTATATAAATAAACATTGATTGATTGATTGATTGGTTGTACCCAGACTTTGAGAACTAAACTCAAATGTTCTCGCCAAGAAGTAAAGTCTGCTGTGCCCTGAGTTCAATAACCTGAAAGTTGCAGGTAAGAAAACTAATCTAACCAAGTTATGATTTCCAATCAAATTCAATTTTAGGGCTTTTTTGGTAATCTTTAGCAAGTCACTGCTTAATACAGAACTTTGGGAAACATTTGTATAACTCTAACTTGTGACAAACCTGCCAGCCATAATATTAAAAAAAACGTACATTGACATGTATCCATTTCTGAAGAGATGTCTACAGTCCTTGGGCCTAAAGCCTCTGCAGACAATGACTGAACAAAGAGGAGAGAGAATACGTGGGGATGAGTCATTTTTTTTTCAAATCTTGACAGGCTGTCCAATTCTCACCTGAAATTGTGATGATGTCCTTTACTGAGTGCTCAGGATAGCATGTCCCCGACTGACACACAGGATGTGGCTGTTCACCAGAGAGCAGATCCTCATGCTGTGGGCACCAGAATGATGGAGAACGGCTGGGTGAAGGTGTAGTCATTACGCTGTCATGCATTTACGCTGCACCTACACGTTCTCTTGCACTCAGACTAACATCTCGAATAATTTACATTATTAATCTTAATAAGACTCAAGAGTAAGGGTAATCTGGAAGTGCTGACAAGACACAATCCACAATGCAGTTCACTGATATGAAGTGATGCTGATAAAGACCAGGCATCGTGGTTGGAAGGTTTGGAAAAGATAGTAAGTGTGCCATGAGTTAAGATTATTTGGTCAAAGTTCCGAAAAAATCTGTCATGTTTTCAGTCAGAGCTGAGCTCCAGTGTAAGTTGCAGGTTTCATGTTTGTTTTGATGCTGTCTTCTTTATTGAAGTTAAAGGTATAGTAAGAATGGAGAAACCAGCTCGAGTGCGCTAGAATTTGAAAGTACCCAGCCGAAAAAAATCTGCCTCTTCCTTCACACTTCCTTACAGAGCCCCTCCTCCAACACACACGAACGCGCACATGACCAATGAGGGCACGAGATAAGTTTGTGCATGAGATGGAAGGCTGACAGGCAGGTCGGCCATCCAGTTATTTTAGCCCGGCCGGCTCAGATGATTGGTCGTGCTTTTTACAGCACCACGGCTTCCACAGATAATTTGTTTGTATTTATATGTCCTATAAGCATTTAATAATATATTCATTGCTATCGGGATGTTAAGAGCATTCCATGGAATGTAACAAGAAGTCTTTCTGAAGTGAATTATCTACCCTACCTTTAAGGAATGCCTAAATATAACAAAATAACTTCCTTTGTCTGAATACATTTAACTGTGTCCTCATGAGTTGAATGAAAAGATCTGTTTTGATCTTCAATACCCGCCGACACATTATAATCACTCAGGATAAATATGGAGTTGTGCTTTAAAATATGATTTTCATTTCATGACTTTTTTTATTGAAATGCTAAACTCAAATCAACAATTCACTATAGAGGCTACAGGTAGAAATGTTTTCAAAATTGTCATATGCTCTATTTGATATTATGTAAACACTTGTAACTGTTATTGATATTGCTCAGGATTCACAATGGGACCTTTGAAATTTGCTTTCAAGTAAAGTGCAACAGTAATTTAATTTAATTATCAGTGTGTCAGACACCAATGTTCAGATTAAAACAACCCATATTCATTCTCTGGAGTCATTTCGATTTAGTTAATAATTCAGCATTAGCAAAAACCCTAACCCTAGCTGATCACCCATTTCCCATCTTTTTGCTAAGCTAAGCTAACAGGCTGCTGGCTTCGGTTCCACACTTAAAGATGGGGAGGCTGTACAATTGCACACATATTCCAAGTGTCCTCCCTCATTTGACGCCCTTGTGAGAAACAATAACCCCATAAGACTCCTCTTCCTTAGCTCTGCACACATGGATGACCATAACAGGCACATTGTACTTGGACAGTGTCACTGTGTCTCTCTGTGGACTCTGCCTCTGCAGCGCGGGTCCCAGTGGACATGATCTCTGAGGATTTCTGAGCCTGTCAGCTGCTGCGCCAAAGGAAAGAGGGAAGGAGGAAGCACAGTTTGATGTAGCTACAGAGTCTGTGCATTACCGCTGCAGCTGCTAGTCTTCTGCAAGGATTTCAACCACATTTCTCTTGTTTTAGTTACTATTTTGTACTTGTTTAACACATCGATACTTCGAATGCACTTAGCCAAAGCAGCTGACCATGTCTGATGTTAGGATGGTCTTTCTGGCCCTGACAGTCCGGCTCACCATGGCAACACTTCCCACTGTGCGGGCCCTGCAGCTGCATTAGTCTTCTGCACACTGCATGCAAACAAGGCCTCCAGCAACCCTTAAAGAGTACACCCACAATCACACTCAGGCATACACAAGCACGCCAAAACAATTGTTTCCTATTGTGTATCTCTCAGTTCTCACAAAACAACTCCATGATTTTGTTATTTTAAGCTAAGGGTTATTATTTCTATGGAATAAAGTCATAAAGTTAACACGATTAAATACAACTAAAATCCAGCAACAGAACACACCTATTATTTTAAGCCCGTTTTGTGTATTTCTGTTGCTGTTTTAATGTTCTTTTGAATCTCGTGGATTTATTTGACCAAAGATGAAGGATAAAGAGTTGAATCAACGCTTTGTACTTGGTTCAAAGTACTCCGGGTCGCTGACACTGAGCGAGCAGCTGCCTACAAGCCGTGCTCCTGCCTCCGCAGTCCGGACCAGAGGAGCCACCTGCTGCTGTCTGGCTTCTCTGCTGTTTTTAACAACTTTTTTAACAACTTGATGAAAGCATAGGGGACCCCTGAGGTACTTGGCCTTAGTTACATCCCCACTTGTGATTGTGACATGCTATGCTAAAGATCCTATTTGTATAACTTCTCTGTGTAGTAACTTTTCACATTATACTGTATATTTTCTGTTTATGTGTTATAATTATTTAACTGTGTGGTTTCCCGATTGAGATACTGTATTACTCATTCGCATTGCAAATTTGACCACTCCCATACTTGAATGAGAATATTTGAATGAAACATTTGCAAAAGAAAGAACAAACATTTTCTTGTATTATATCATGCGAAATATTTAAAGTAAATATTGAAAAAAATAACATTTCACGATAGGCTGTTATTAATAGACATAGAGCATATTGCAGCCACTTTCAAACGGCATCATCTTTTGAGCAGTAATTAGCTCACAATGTGTAAAAGTATAAGATTTGAATAAAAGAAATAAGAGAAACCATGCTGAAAGTCTATTTTAGTAGAATTGTGAGGAAACTGCAAATACAAATTATTATGTGTATAACTTTATCAAAAAATGCTGTTTATTTTACTATAATAATGTGTTGAAATGTGTTTAGTACATTAATACAAATTTATTTTTGCGACCTTATTACACATACTTTAAAATATATTATTCAAAAAAGGATTATACATATATTTTTATCCCGCGTATTCCATTACAATTTTCTACTATACTAAATGTAGCTATATTAGCATATGACAAGTATTTATTTGGAATACATATAAATATTTATCCACTGTAGAGTTGTGAGGTTGGTGTTTCCCTCGCAGAGCACAGCGACATGTGGTCATTCATGTTGATGTCAGGTATTGAATCCAATGGTGACACGTTTACACAGTGGGAAATAAACAGTGTCAAAATGTCCACAGAAACTCCTCAAACCACTCTCGCAGCATCCGCTCTACTCTGTCCATCTGTACCCTCAATATGTTTCAATCAGTTGTGTTTTGGCCAAAATATGGCTTAATACACAGACGGGCCTCCGTCAAGTGCTGGCACATTTATTGGATTACTGCTTTAGTCTGAAGCAAGACTTAGTAGTGCACTGAGTGGAAATGATATGTACTCTACAGTGTTGGATGTAAGGATTGAAATGTATTTCAGCTAACATTGAATACATGCATATGCACTGGAGTTACACAATCATACAGTTATCCTGCACCATGTGTGCGGTTCTATTTCATTAACCAATTCATTAATTGTTTCTGGAGGTTAGAGTAACGGCCCGTCCACACTACAGCTTCAAAAAAAGCTTGGAGCTGGGCGTGTCTGAAGCTTGGGGATTTTATTCGAGCCCCGCAACCAACAACCTATCACATGAATCTCCCGCCCCCGACATACAAAGCAATAGCAATGTTAAAACGAAGTAAACTGGATATAAAATCCCCAAACAGGCGAAAGCCTACCAGTTTCACCCACTGTCTCTGCCACCTCCCTCCATGCCTGGTTCCTCCGGTTGTATCCCGGTAAGTTAATAGGGACTGGTCATACAAAACCGGGTGATTTGCTACGGCGATAATTAGTTT
>CALSBZ010042637.1:52761-103294 GCA_943591055.1 Gobionotothen gibberifrons | reverse complement strand
GTGTGTGTGTGTGTGTGTGTGTGTGTGTGTGTGTGTGTGTTCATGCGGACCTGGAGAGTAGGGAGTTAATTCAGGCAGGGCTGTGGCAGTCCTCCTGCCCCTCAGCCAGATTAATCATGCAGGAGAGACACAGCAGGCCCCCGTTCAGTCTGCCTGGGGGTGAAGCTGTGCCCGCATGCTCTCCGTATCACATGGCCCCGGCCCCCCTCCCTCCTCTCCACTCTCGCTCTTTCTCTCTCTACTGGGGGTGCTGTGGAGGGTCTGGTGGAGGAAAAGGAGCGGGGGGGGGGGGGGGAGTTATTGGTGGTGTGGTGGAACGCCACAGCACGCAGCATAGCTTTTTCTTTCTCTCCTCCACACTGTTGTTTTTCTCCCCCCTTCACTTCTTCTTTTCTGTGGGTGGGAAGCAAGTGAGGCAGGAGGGGGGGGGAAAAATGAAAAAAGGAGAGAAACAGGCGTCCATCTCTCCTGCGAGGAGAGACAACAGCCTTTTTTATCTCCCGTCGGAGGGCCCTGACGACAGCAGTGGCCAGGCTCGGTGGATGAAGAGAAGAAGTGTGAGGGGAGGAGGGGGGGGGGGCATACCAAGGGACTTGCCACAGATATCTCCTGGAAACTGCTCGACGATGTCTGTGCGCATCAGAGAACAGCCACAGCCATTGTTGGGGCTCATTGGGAAACAGAGATATGGGCGGCAGTTGTCTGCTTCAGCGTTTTGCAGCAGTGTGTGCTTTAAAGTGAAAATCATTCATGTATAAGTCCTTATAAGGAGCCTACTGTTCATTTGATTGTAAACAGTGCATGCACATATTGCTTCCCTGCTGTGAGCTAGTGACACCTCTATGAGGGCCTCCACACATATTCAAGAAGATCCATGTGTATTTGGACAGGAGGGCATTGTTTGAAGGTTTTTCTAGCAGAGACATATCACTATAATGAAGTGACGTTTTGAAATAATGAAGTATTGACTTTGCACATGGGAACATACACACACATGCGTTTAGCTGGACAAAGTAATGATTTTGCATATGCACACATGTTGAACAGCAAGGTTTTAAATCAGCTTGCCATATTGAGTGGCAGCAGTATAAACTTTGAATGGTCTTTTCCCGGATGAGAAATTGTGCACAGGACAGGTTAGTAAGCCACACGTTCACCGCATTTAAAAGGATATTCTTTCCTATCAGTTAAGTTCAAACAATCTAAACGATTGAACTGTGTTGCAATTGACTCCTAAACTCTCTATACAATCAATTATTAAATGTGTCTTTTGTTTGTTATTTCCGACCAGCATGAAAAGGAAAATGAAACATATATCAAATAAATGTTGCTAAAGCCCTGCTGTTTGTGCTCTGTCAAATTCTGAATGAATATCAAGCTCCAACCCAGCGAGTCATTCCCAACATTTATTTTCTCACATTCTCTGTCTCTCTCGACTGTCACTTTCAAATAAACGCACAGATTGCCCAAACATAATCTTAACAAACTAACAATAGTCATATTCATCAGAGCAGCAGTTTGTCAGATGTTTATAATGTCTTCTTGACAAAAACAAAGAGGAATCTCTTCTAGGATCTGATCTGAAGGCGAAGGGGGTGGGGGGCACATCTGGTTCCAGATGCAGAACATATCCTAATTAAGCTTCTTCCTATTCCTATTCTTGAGCGAAACAATGACTGGTGATGAAAACAAATGTGAAAGTTTGTTCAAAAGAAAGAAAGAAAGCTATGATGATGATGCTGTTTTGGAGAGTATGAGTCTCAATGAATCACTGTCCTTTGAACTTCCCGAAACGACTGAACAATTGACTATTGTCACATTAGTCCGCACACACACACACACACACACACACACCACTTGTTAGACGCTTTTATCCAAAGCGACTTACATACATTCAGTACCGTGGACAATCCCCACAGGAGCAATTTGGGGTGAAGTGTTTTGCCCAGGGACCCAACAACATGCTGACTGCAGTGGGACTCGAACTTGCCCCTGATTCGAAGTCCAGCACACCACCCACTAAGCCACAGCCGCAAAAAAAAAAGAAATGAACTAGTTTTTTGTTCCTAAACATGCAGACCAGCAGAGGGCATTCCTGACATCATCGTTCATTTACCGAATGATCGTTACTTTTACTCACTTCCGTAAACTCATTTCCCACGGAGATTTTCTTAAACAAATACGCCTACTGCAACATTGGCTGAGTTTACAGCAATCTGAAATGGAAATTAAAGATATAAAATGTAATTTATGCCTCAGAAATGTAGAATTAACTGATTGTTCATATTAATATCAGAACAAAAAACATGTTATTAAATACTGGCCCTTGTGAAGCATGCACATGTTTTTGATGCCGTTTGTGGTTTTGCTTTCTAATCAAAGTTTCTCAATTAGTTACAAAAAAAATGTGTAGAAAGTGTAGAATTATGAGGATTGAAGCTACATCCAGAGACAACATAATACAAAACAAAAGATTCAAGGTGTACAAGTTACACACTTTTATTGTTTCTTTGATTGCACCATACAACTTGACGTCAAAGATAAAAATGATCTCATTGTACAAGTGAGCATTGTAGTAATGTTAAATATTCCATTACAAAACGTCTTTCTCCCTATAGAAAATGTAAAAAGGAAAAAGTACAACCAAACATCTCCAAAATAGTACTGACAAAATTGCAAAAGAGTAACACAGAGCAGGATTATTTGGCAGCGACTGTCTAACATGATCCACTGGGATTGACAGACGAGGCATTTGGCACTGTCATTGGTCCACAACAGGTCGCAGCCAGGCTCCTGCCAGGTGGCGCAGGGACACATACATTGCATTGTGACAAATAAACAACCCTGCAGTATTCCCAAAGAGGAGACAGCCACATGAAGGAGGACCCTACTGTGCCATATTCCACCCCATTAGGTCTGCCCATGCCTTATCTTTTGTCCTGTGTCTCTATATGAGCTCAAACTGACTCATAAGTGGTCGAAAATGTAATTGGTAAGTAAACAATATTGTATAGCATTTGTGTATTTTACAAAAAAATTAGTTTTCCCACATTTTACACCAAGTGGAAAGCATCGACGTGTGAATACATGTGATAGTCATTTCCCTGGAAAAATACATTGCAAATAATTGATTTGGAATTTCTTTCCCACAAAGAGTGTTTACAGTACTGCAGCATCCACAATAAAAGAAAACCATTACATTCAAGCATTTCCATTGCTGTGCTTTGGGAGTGATGGAAACATTGCCAGTTTCTTCTCTCTTTTTATATTTGGAGTTCTCTATCCCATTATCCCACTGGCTGAGGCTCCATGTTGGGGGTCCGGCGTCGTCCAGTGTGGCTTTGTTTGAATCTGTGGGATTCAGCTGTCGCCTGTGCATCAGTGTGTGAGGATTACCTGACAGTAGGTGTGGTCGTTAGACGCAAGTGGCTTGGCTTGGTGGGGAGAGTAGGCTTGATGCCGCGAGGGGGGGACTTTGCGGGGGGTGTAGTGCTTTCGGTGCTGAATGATTTCATCAGCTGAGCCACCCGGCCGCGCCCTGCGCAGGTTGCAGCCCCCCCCGACGACGCGGCCCCCATCGGGGCAGCCCTCTTAGACGGTTCTGATGCACCTAGATCTGAAAAAAGAGAGGGAGAGATAAAACAAAAATAAAAAAAAACAACTCCATGGGCGACATTCTGACTCTCATGCACAGAGAAGTGATTAGTACACCTACATTGTTTTATTTTTTTGAATAGGAAAGCATTTGTTCTGCTCAAGCTTCTGCTTTTTGTGGTTTTCCCTTTCCTGTAGTGTGTTATATAGATTTGTGTGCATGTAAATGGTCTGCAAAGGCTAAAATCCCCAAATTCTCTCCAGAGGGAGATTCACTCCCACACACACTGTCATCATTAATGGACGTCTCTTTAAAATGACCGCTCAGAGGAGAGGAGTTCTCATTTCTCTAACCGCCTGCTGCTTCCCCTCCTCTCTCCTCGGTTCCCCTCCTCGACTCCTCCGCTCGCATCTCCTGTGGGCGGGACTAAGTCACAAGGATAGGAGTCGAGGAGGGGAAATTAGAGAATTGAGAAGCCTTTATTGTATGTGGTCTCGAAGCGGTTGACCAATCATACCAGAGCCGTCCAGCTAACCAATCAGAGCAGACTGGGCTCTGGTTTCAGACAGAGGGTGAAAAGAGGTGCTGCAGCACAGGCAGTATGAGAAAATAAAGCGCTTTTTGAACATTAAAGCATGGAGACATGTCACAGTAGAGACACAAAATACACATATGAACCTGTAAATGAGCAGAATCGGGCCCCTTAATTTAAAATTTAAATTATTATTACAAACAACTCATTCCAAAACACAATTTTCAGAACCTTTAATTCAAAATGGTATGAATATATTTTAATCTTTGTTTCTTAAATGCATTTTTCTTCCTCCAGAATAACACTTTATTTTTTAACTTCCTGGGAGGGATTTTAGTACAAAGCGATTGCTTCATTAGCATTTTCTCTCAGTTTTTCTCTTCAATGTGCAGGGATGATTTGTTGTCTCAAAGGGACTGCGCTCTACAGCAGGGCATTGCTGCAGATGGAAACACAACACCTTTAGGGAGAATAAGAATACGAAATCCAGGTGAAAAGGAGTTTAAAACCGATAAACCATGAGTTTCCCTCAGCACATCATGCTGTTGTTGCAAAAACAGGAATGAAGTGTTCCCACATTACCCGATAATTTCCTCTCTGCAAAAACAGCGCCTACATTTCTCCTCGCTCCTTACTACCTGCTTTTTTGCTCCTTTTCATTTGTCTCCCTTTATCCCACTCTGGCTGAGCAGAGGTCATCCTCAGTGGAAGTGTACAGGGACACAGCTGGGTGTAGTTGGTATGTGTGTGTGTGTGTGTGTGTGTGTGTGTGTGTGCGCTTTCTGAGGTACTGTGTTTGGAAGAGGGTGTAATTGAGGGAGGAATGGAGGGAACAGGAGTAACGGAGGGAGGGAGGGAGGGCCACAGGGACGGCAATGGAGAGCAGACAGACGCTGCTCAGACACCAGAAGGCTTGAGGAGCCACATATTTTTAGCGTCATCCCCGGGGGACAGAGATATGTGAGAGCGCCCGCGTGCACGGCTACACACGCACTCATAGTCACACACACAGACACACAAAGTGAAAACATGCACAAGCGTTCACACAGTTTGTAAAAGTTGAATTTTAAACACACACATTCTCATGTTACACTCAGGTCTGTGCATGCTCACACACACACACCTTTGCACAGTCCTCCTGCTCATTGGATTCAGTCACGCATGCAACACACACACACACACACACACACACACACACACACACACACACACAGGAAACCTTTAAAGCTCTTGATGTCTTGTAGCCATGAGAGTGCACGGAAGACCTAAAGTTGCCTTTAAGCTTGTGTTATTGTTTATTGTTGTTTACTTTCCTTTCTCTCCTCGCTCTCAGTCTCTCTCTCTCTCCCTCTCTCTCCTTCCCCCTGTGGCTTCAACACCTCCCTCCACCTACCTCTTCATCTCCCCCTGTCTTGCCCTGCCTTCCTCTGCCCCATGACCCGCAGTTCCTGTGTTAATGTCCTCTCGCCGCGCTGCGTGGGCTTGCCTCTGATTGTCTCGTTGTGTTGTGTGGTCACCACGGAAACCTTGGATAGGCTCCAGCAATTGAGGCTGACACACATTCAGACACGCACCGAGCTCACACGCAGACACACACACACACTCGTGGAGATAGGCAGAGGCACATACACACTCGTGGTCAGAGAGTTTTTTTAGCTCAGAGCCTTGGTGCAGGTCTGAGAGGAATGCTTAATGGAGGGACAGAAAGTGAAGCAGAGGGAGAGGCAGGACTGTGGATAAATAACACATTTATATACAGAGATTTGTATATAAATGATACCTTTTGTATTCAGAGTATTTCTTGAAGCGAAACCTCATACCCTCCCACAGGTAACCTGACAAACCTGTCTTAACACACCCAAAAACTGCTCAAACCCCACGCCTTTCTGGCTGAAACTCTCCCAAGCAGCTGCACTCTTAGCCCTGTCAGCAGAAACAGTCATTAAAGCTACCTGCGAAAACACCTATTAAAATGAAAGAGAATCTCTGCATTAAATCACTCGTCAAAGATTGATTAATCTCCCATTTGAGCCTTCAAGCGCCACTCCTCACATCTCAGTCCAGCTCGTAAATGTACAGGGAGACAAAGGAGGTGGGGGCGGGAAGCAGTGTCACTGACCAGGCTAGCACAAAAATTAAAGACCAATCTATCTCTTTAAAGACCTCCACGTCTCTGGCAGAAAGAGAGGGGGGGGGGGGGTGAAGTGGGGCAGAGGGCAGAATTCCCGAGCAGCATGTCTGTGGACTGAAGGGCAGGGAGGAAAGGAGGTGTGTGTGTGTGTGTGTGTGTGTGTGTGTGTGTGTTGAAGAGAGGGGGGGGGGGCCCTCCTGTGTGGGGGCTGGGGCCCCTGTCACTTATCAGCTCTGGCTGAGCGTCGCCCAGGGCTAGAGTCGGGAAGCAGCGCTGGAATGTGTGTCCTTTCCTCTGAAGGTGAAGAGAGAGGAGAGGAAAGCCGACCGACAGACAGACGAAAGGTTTCTAACCATGAACGCACGCACACACACACACACACACACGAACACATACCGCCAGCTGCTGGAGATTGATACTTTCGTATTCACGCATATATGCTACTATTATATGACAAACACACTTAGACTGACCCCTGTTCTCTGAAGTATGAACTAATACGTGGATTCACTTTCATGCAGATGACACTTAACTTTAGACAAAGCTTTAAATGGTCGATTGGGCTCTCATTTTCAGATTGTAATGGAAAAGTACCAAGGTGTTTTTGAATGAGTAGATTGGTTAAAACACATTTTAACCCAGATTTGATGTGCGCTGGGAAAAAAAATCTATTATGTTTCCTCCTGAGGGAGTTTGCAGTTCATTAGGTCAACATTGACAGCATAGTAAACACTTCATGACATGTAACGCTGAAAAGCCAAATAGTGAAGAGAGATAACGTAAATAAACAATCCGCTTAAAATAGCATTGGTTAAAGTGTTTCTATGATGCAGTTTTGTAATACCATATTTTACTATTTAAACGTTGACCTGACTGTCGTCAAAACACAATCCTTTTTAAAGTTATGACATCTTAAATCTTACTTTTCAGATAACAATAAAGTACTACTTCAGATTAAATTAAAACTCTATCTACTATCATAAAACTATTTCCTGATATTTGACGGCGATGACAATAACCACAACTTTATTTACTCAATTGTTCATTCAATCTCATAAAACTACATTTCCAAAACGTTGTACTATGGCAACCATCACATTCATTATTACATTCATCTTGTCCAACTGTTGTGTGGGACACCGTCTCTCCTCGCAGGATGCAGGAATCCTTGTCATTACCACGTTCAAAAGAAAACAGCCGAGGCATGAGCCCTATCCTAATCGGCCTCCTCCTCATTTTGAAACAAGCATCCTGCCATTGTCAAGGACAGACACACTGTCAGTATTCTCTGTCCACAGTCAAGACACATTTATCCAGCAGTGTTCAGCCCACCTCAACTCCCACCACACCAGCTGTTCCTTTCCCTTTCTTTTCCTCTCCCTTCATCTCTCTGTTATTCATTGCCCTGGTTTTGCCCACTGGTGTCATATCCAGCCACCTATGTGGGTGCAGGCACACACACACACAAACACGCCGGTGCAACCATGATTCATTGGAATTATATATTTTTGTTTCTTCATTCTTTACAGGTTTTAGTCATTTCTGTTGTCTGAAATTTTTTCCTGATCCAATCGACAGATCAGCGCTGAGCTCTCTGCACGTGTGTTAGGAGCAGAAATGCACTATTTGATTGTTCAACTGTATGTTCAGCCAAACTAAGCAAACATGATTTCATAAATACTTCCAGAATAATGCCTCTTCGGGATAATATTAGGAGCTTGGTAGCGCTCTTCTGTCTGGCTTTTGTAGAGTTTTGCCCGGCCTCCAAAATCTACAAAAAAAGTGCCAGAAATGTTCAAAAATGAAAACTAAAGAAAGGAAGAAAGTTTGAGGATTGCAATGTTAGAAAACATGCTAGCTGTTGTGGTATGTTTTCTGAAGGAAGTGATCTGAAGGAACATTCACTCATTTCTTTCTCGGAAAATGATAACGTGCCAATTCCTTTCTAATACAGCGTTAATTTGAAACTACCTTATTAAACTATGTACGTCAGTAGGGGCTTGGACTGGGAGCTGTAGGGTCGCCGGTTCAAGTCCCCGACCAGACCTAAAATATGGAGTGTGGACTGCTACTTGGAGAGTTCCCAGTTCACCTCCTGCCCTGCCGTGGTGCCCTTGAGCAAGGCACCGGACACCCCCTTTCCTGTGCAATAGCTGCCCACTGCTCCTAGTACTAGACTCCTGGTACTAGGATGGGTTAAAAGCAGAGAACACATTTCACTTTCACTGTGTGTGCTGTGTGCTCTGCATGTGTGACCATTAAAGAGGGCTTTCATCCCTCCCAATTCTTCGAAAGCATGATATTGAGCCAATGCTAGTTTTGACTCTTAAAGGAGGGGTAGGTAAGTTTGAGAAACCGACTCGAGATACACTTTTTGTTATATTCCATGGAATGCTCTTAACATCCTGATAGCAATGCATATTCTAAGTGCTTTGAAAAAAAATCCGTAATACTGTAAAAACTACGACCAATTATTTTAGCCGGGCCGGCTAAAATAACTGGTTGGCCGACCTGTCTGTCAGCCTTCAATCTCGTGCACACACACACTCGTGCAGTCATTGCGCGTGGTGTCATTGGGCGTGTTTCCCGTCTCCCAGCAGCAGCTCGGGAGCAGCAGCACGGAGCAACAGCCGAGCAGCAGCACTCGGACGCAGACATCGTCTACCGGTCGCAAAAGAAAAACTGTAATGGAGCAAATTATGAAGAAAAAGAAAGTGGAAACTAGGAGAAGTCAAACCAGAGTCAATATCGGAGTTGCTTTTCAACTATGGCGACTATTTACGGAGCACACCGAGCTGATATGTAACGTTACCGGCGCAGCCTGCTCTAGCTGACGTAACATTTTTAATACATTTTCACAAAACAAACATGCTAGCTTCAAAAATATAAGCACTGACAATAACTGTGTTATACATTTGTTTTACATTCATTATCATGATCTTGTGCGCGTTCATGTGTGTTGGAGGAGGTGCTCTGTAGGAAGTCTGAAGGAAGGGGCGGATTCTTTTCGGTTGTGTACTTTGGAATTTTTGTGCGCTCAAGCTGGTTTCTCAATCTTACCTACTGCTCCTTTAACCAGAGTGACACCTTTCCCACAGAGTCTTTACATTACATTACACGTCACTTGTTAGACGCTTTTATCCAAAGCGACTTACATACTCAATACAGTGGACAATCCCCACAGGAGCAATTTGGGGTGAAGTGTCTTGCCCAGGGACACAACGACATGCTGACTGCAGTGGGTTTTGATCCCAACACCAAGACCCCCTGATCCCAACACCAAGTCTCTATCCACTGCGCCACACGCCTCCCTGGAGTCTTAATTTGTATACAAGCTGTACTTATGTTTTCCCATAGCCTCCAAGAACAGTTGCGTGTGTTTGCAGTGGGCTGTAGGATGTGCATTTTTCCAGCAGAGGGACCCTATGGATATCATGTTCTCTATCCAATTGGAGTGTTTCTATTCAGTATCACTGTTTTCCACTGGATGGTGCTAAGTTCACCCCTCACAGTCCTCATGTTTCTAAATAACTGGGTCACTGTATGGTGAATGAGTGTTTGGTCAATTCATGAAATTGGTTGCTGTGTTCAGACAGGAAGTCTGGGAATCACAAAAATAAACTAGAAGCAATGTGCACGACATGCTGTAAGAATAATAACCATATCGAGGCCTTACATATCTGTAATAAAGAAAACAATGCTGACTCTAAACTAAGAGCAACTGCATGGGAAAAAGGCGGGGATACGCAAGAAATATAGACCACATGATACACACAAAGAGAGAGAAAAAAAGTCAGAGTTTTCCCACTGGTTTGTGAAAAAAAGTGAAAAAAAAGAGTGAAATGGGATCACCAGTTTAATGTGATGCATGGAGTTGGTCCATTTTGCCACCACTGTCCCCGAAGACAAAGTTACCTGCTTCAACCGGTTTAATGATGATAATATATATACTCTTGTGTGCAATCTACTAAAATATACAGATATTATTTAACGCTCTGATGAATGTAATACTCTTCTTCAAAAAAGTAGTGCCCCTCATATTTAACTTTTTTATCTGATGATATACAATTTGATATTAAGTGAATGCAGTGTTCATTCTATTATTGTTTTGGGATACAAGGTGCATACTAACTATGCCAAATAACTGAAAAGCAGAGGAGAAATAGGAGATTCATATTATAACTTTATAAAAAACACATGGCTCTTTTGCTCATGCTCATTTCAGCCCAATCCTTAATCCTGTAATATTGATCTGAAGGACTATTGTTCCATCTTATAGCAGTCTGTCCTGTGTATCCCTTGCCTTGATCTTGGCACCTCAACCAAGCAAGAGTGTTTATTGACAATTTCAATGCTAACTGACAATAGAGAAGCTACCAAAGAAGCAGGTGTGTGGGGGCGATGCAGTACGATGTCACAAATCCCAGTCACAGAAGCTTTTCCCCCCTCTGGGCAGGCCTCTTTTTACTCTGCCAGTACATAAAGATTCCAGCGGGCTGAGGCACTATTTGGCAAGCACTTTGGGTTTGGAGAAATAAATCCTTCCTACGTGCTGCAGCACTGAGAAACCTATCTAGTATGGACTTTGTTCAGACTGCTCAGCTCTCCGCAGCCATTATAGCTCACAGAGAAGGAACAGTAGGAAAATGGTTTTCTTGTTAAACCAGTGGTTTGTGTTGAATGCAAACTTGAGTAAATGTTCAACTCACATCCGTGTCCAGTCTTTCATAGTTAAGAGACTATCTTAATCCTTTCTGATTCTATATCCTATCCTTATCCTAATGTAATAGATATTTCTATTAGCTGTGTCCATGATGACACCAGCCATTCTTAAAGGGGCCCTATCATGCTAATGTTCAGGTTCGCATCAGTATGTAGTGTCTCCACTGTGACATGCTGCAATGTTCAAAAAGCTTTTTATTTTTCTCATACTGCCTGTGCTGCAGCGCCACTTTTCACCCTCCGTCTGAAACCAGAGCCCAGTCTGCTCTGATTGGTTAGTTGGCCGTCTCTGTTGTGATTGGTCAACCGCTTAAAAAGGTGTCAAGGACCTTTTTTCATTCAGCATATCACTTACAACTTGTTGGAGCGCCAGCCAATAGAAGAGTGAGTGCATGGTGATGTGACTATGCAACACTCACTCTTACAGAAATCAACTTAAGAGACAATGTAGAGGTTTCAGGCAGGGGGGGACTGGGAGAGAGAAAATCCCTCTGGAGAGAACTTTAGGATTTAAGACTTTGCAGACCATTTAAATGCTAAAAATAAATGTATATAAACACACTACAGGGAAGGGAAACCCCCCCAAAAAGCATAACAGGGCCTCTTTAAGGTTGTTGCTATTGGTGTAAACAAGTAAAAGATTGCATTGACTGGAAAACAATTCCAGATTAGAAAGAACATAGAGGGAGATTTTATTTCATTTGACATCAGCCCCATCATGTTCCCTTCCTCGTGACGCTTTGCTCACTCACCTTTCCCACCCTGTGACTCATTCGGTTTCTGAGGTTCCCGTGGGTGCAGCCCCCCTTTGGTGGTGCCAGAGTCTATTTTGACAGTGCTGCTGCCGGGGGAAGGGGACGCTGCGGCGGTGGCCAGCTTCAGATTTGCGAGGCAGAGTCTCGGGCTGACAGAGCCTGGTGCAGCATTTGCAGAAGCTGGTCTCACGTTGACAGGGCTGGCTCTCATGGGAGGCCTGGAGCAGATGGAGAGCTTCGGAGCCGACTTCTCCTCAGTCGCACTGGCTGACTCCAGCTCGGGCTGCAGAGGGAAAGAGTGACAAAAGAGGACAGGAGAGCGCGATTAGTGTTGACAGCTTATTCACATACAGTGGAATTACTGTCATGTTTGATTACATCATTGGATAAATGATTCACCAAATTACTGTTCTCCAATGACTGCGCTGAGACACACAGAACTATGACCGCTGATTAAGAGTTCAAAGATTCTTTGTGGGAGAAAATTATAAGGTGACATGGAAATCAAGCAACCTCGCTAATCTTCCGTCCTGTTCTTACGCCTCCTTAATCAACAATCACTCTCTCCTCCTCTCTCTGGCTCCTTCCCTCACTAAATCAACCTGCAGCGGGGGCTCTCAGCAACAGCCACTAATACATCTGCAGCACTGAAACACCCCCTTCCTGTTTCCAGAAACAAATCACTCTACCTACAAACAAGACGTTCTACAGGATAATGAATCTTGTAAAGGGAGGCTGTCAGACAGGTGTGGGTGCTCACTGCCACATCAGCATGAGTTGCCCAGGGGTGAGTTTGGGCTTATAGTCTGGTGCAGATATAGGAAGTGAGGGAGAGACATCTCCTTCTATGGCAGAGAGGAGGGAAAAACAGAGAACAGAGGGGAGCTCACGCGCCCAAACCTCGAGAGACTATCCCACAATCCCGTCCATCTGCGACTGACGCATTCGCTCTCCCTGGCTTTTTAATTCCCCGATCAAGTTCATCAACCATCTGTTCTAGGGCAGTCCAGAAATCCCGCCTTGCCTCTGTGAATCAGCTGTACACACCGCACACACACATTTGCCTGCATATAAAAAACACATAAAAGAGAAAGAAAGCCAGGGAGAGATGGAGAGCATACTCCTCGGACAACCCAAGGCTGGAGCGATGATGGAGCCAGAGGGAGGAGAGTTCAGTTCAGCTGTTCCCCGGAGAGAGGGCTGTGAGGTGTGCGGCAGCTCAGGCGAGAGGGGGGGGGAAAAGAGAGGCAGAATGCTGGGAGAAAGCTGATCTGACGAGAGGCTGGGAGTGCGGGGACAGCTGGCCTAACCACCATTTCCTGTTACTCACAAGGGGTGGGACTGCCATGTAGAAGAGAGACACTAAAGCCACGTTTCAAAGGACAGGATTGTTAATCAATCACACCTTACTGTGATCTGTGAGACTGGGTTTCAATCAGAGTCCCTTTATTAGTCCGGCAGAGGGGACATTTACATTGTTACGGCAGAAAAGAGCCAAAGACAGCTTAATGTTACCTAAGCATGCATACAAAAATATAAAATAAAATAAAAAAAGTAATAAGAGTGTCTCTCTGAGTGAATTTGACACCAGAACATAAGCTACTCTTTGCTTTATAAACTATACTATAAGAAGTATATTATCCAAATGTTATAACTAGATTGCAGCAACCTTTATATTCTATTTTCTTGTAATGGCGGCACTAATTAGCATAATAACATGCCACAGACACATGTGATCACTTTAAGAATAGTTTTATTGTGTTCCTTGACCCTCAAAACATGGATCTGGACACCTTATTTGTTCAGTTATCTGCAATAATGGCTGAGATGTAGTGAAAGGTGTAAAAAGAGTGAAACTCGATTTTTAGGGTAAATAAACACTAATTTGGGGAAAAAATATACATGGGACAATTTGCCAACTTTTTAACATAGCTAATCGTTTTCTACACAGTTTTTCCAATCTAGAAAAGCTGATTAGAAGTATATTTCAGGGGGGTGCATGATACCCCCTTCTACCCACTAGACCAGTGATTCTCAAATGGGGGTACGCGAACCCCTAGGGGTACGTTGGGGTACTGCAGGGGGTACGTGAGATTAAAAAAAGTTTAATTAAAAGAAATACCATGCATGATTACAAAAATAATCTTAAGAATAGGGGTACATTACTGAAAAAAAGTTTGAGAAGCACTGCTCTAGACTATTAAGGTTAAAAAACGATTTACTTTAGTTTGCAAATACCTTTTCTGCTGCTGGAGGTGATGGATGCTCACTCACTGACACCTGTGGGTTTCACAAAGACATTACACAAGTGTTACAGGCCATGATGCAAGCACAGAGCTCAAATTGTAGCAGGCGAGGAGCTCCCACTCACCGGCAGAGGGAGTAGCGGGCTCGACTCCCCACACTTCCCCTGTTGGGAGAGACAGTGCCATGTTAGATGATACTAGAGGCCACACGTCATCCTCCTTAACTTTGAGTCAGTTCAGTACTTCAGGGAGCAGGGAAGAACAGAGTTTCCAGAGTTAAATAAGAGTTAGAAGAATGATTGCATATGTAACTGGAACATATCTGTGCAGTGGGTGGGGCGAACTGTAGGAAAAAAATCACTGAGTGGTTGAATGAATCAGGCCAGATGAGACCGTCCGCCTGGCTCGCTCTGGCTGAGTGTGTGCAAGGTTGCCATGACAACACAGCACATTTCTTTTTAAGATAGCGTGAAAAAAAGGAGCCCACTCCCCATTACACACAAAATCAACACCTCACACACCTCCAAGTGCACACATAAAATATCACCACCTTGGAAATTATGCACAGTGAGGGCTTGTTTTCACACAAAAGAGAAGATTAAATACAAATTTATGAGGAGGAATAATTGAAAAGTGATGCTCAAAAAGGCTAATTGATAGTTTTCACAAACTGTACGTCAGGTAACAGAAGAGAATTAAAAAGT
Organism: Gobionotothen gibberifrons; assembly: GCA_943591055.1. Taxonomy (NCBI): domain Eukaryota; kingdom Metazoa; phylum Chordata; class Actinopteri; order Perciformes; family Nototheniidae; genus Gobionotothen; species Gobionotothen gibberifrons. The sequence continues at coordinate 88,609 of CALSBZ010042637.1, read as the reverse complement.
CTTCCATTGAGGGAATGAGACAAAAAGTCTAGACTAGTCTTAAGAACAGTTTAGACAAAAAATGTTTTTTTTCTTGATCAGGTTGTTTTGTTTGACTAAATAGTAAAGAGGCTAATCAGTAATTTTACATGAAGAAAAATCACTGGGAAAATAGTATAGCATAATTGTTTGCCGTAGACAAACATATACACACACCTTTAAATCCAGCGAAATACCAGGTTGTGTTTTAGGGGTGGGGTTTTCTCTCTCAGTTCTAACAGGTTCTGTTGGTTTTCTGCTCTTCAAGATACTTTGATGGCTGCAAAACATAATCAGACAAAGTTATATCTCCTTATAAACCAGAATGTGTGTTATCTTCATAGTATCATGATAATGTATCCAAAGAAACTTCCGGATATCAAATTGAAACAAAAATGTATGTTTTTTTGGTTACAGATCATTCATTGCCTGTAATCTATCAAATCATGGTCTGGTATGTATTTTAAAAAAGAAAGTGTATTACTGTGCATTGTTCTGTAGACTTGGCGACTTCTTTTCTACGAATCCTGAGGAGATGAATTTGGAGCTCAGCTCATCCAACTCCCCGATCACAAGGACCGCCACGTCTCCATCCCGTCCGAGCAGCCAGCTCACATTCTTACTGTTGGCTGGAGGAAACACACAAAATGTGGGTTAGTTGGCCATTAAAACACTGACCAGATACGAAAACCTTAAAAGACTTTTCAACCAGCACTGCCCCTAGTAGACCCTCCTACACACACCACAACACAGACTATAACACCCCTTGCTGCTAAATACAAACCAACTTTGTGCAATATGTGCTATATATATATATATATATATATATATGCCGTTAATAACTGTGTAATTTATACCTGGCCGCTAAACCCTTGTTACTGTTACAAGGTATGTATCTTGTATTTTGTAAATTGTGTAACTTGCTGCTGTTAAATACCGTCAAATTATGTGCAATATATACACTTTATATACAAATACCATCTTTAATAATATATACCGGGCTGCTAAATCCTAAGAACTGCTACAGGATTTGATTTGTAGATTTGATTTGTTTTTGATCTGTATTTTTAAAAATGATGTAACTTATCTTTTTTTAGCATATTGTTTATTATATTATAACCTAGTACTTTTTTTAACGCATGTAAGATATGCAACACTAAGCTGTCTGTGGCTCTTTCCTGCTGTAACGCTGCAAATGTCCCCTCTGTGGGACTAATAAAGGTATTCTAATTACAACTCAGGATCAAATAAACAAAATGTGTGACTACACCATGATATTTTTTACAGGAAATAACACACAAATCCAATAGACATAAATGATAGAAAGATGTATAATGTAATGTATCCTTTTCAGTAATTGGTCAAAAGTTGCACAGTTTTATCAACATTTTTAAGAATACCACTTTCCAGTTTTAAAAGGAGCCTTATTAATTGTTGGGAGTTTTCCCTTTACTGTAGTGTGTTATACAGATGTTTGTGCAAAGGCTTAAATCCCAAATGTAAGTTTCTCTCCCACACACTGGACTCCTTTGTTTACTTCCATAACATAATGACATCACTATGTAACACTTGGGCTTCTATTGGCTAGCGCTCCGAAACATTGTAAGTGATAGGCTAAGGGGTGAGACATTTCTAAGCAGTTTACCAATCATAACAGAGCCGGCCCGCTAACCAATCAGAGCAGACTGGGCTCTGGTTTCAGACAGAGGGTGAAAAGAGGTGCTGCAGCACAGGCAGTATGAGAAAAATAAAAGAGCTTTTTGAACATTAAAGCATGTAAACATTTCACAGTAGAGGCACTACATACAAATATCAACCTGACAATTAGCAATGAATCTTTTTAAAATATATATATATTCCAGATAATCACTTCTGGCTCTGTTCATTCTGAAGTAAACTGTCAACTTCACCACCATGTGTCTCTGATAAGTTGAGTCTGCTGTTTTGGTTAGAGACAGACAGGAGCAACAGCTGGTGGGGCAAGGCAGCAGAATGCAAACACACAAGAGAGGATCTATAGATGATTCAAGAAGAGGGGACAGGGGGAAGCAGCACTGCCCTCCTAGTTTTAAAAGAACTGGTTTAATTCACCAATATGAAATAATTCAGATTTTCCAAATTCCTAACCCTAAAATATCCATACCTGATATTTGGTGTTACACTTCCTTTTTTGTATGTGAGGACCTTGAATCCACATAAGCTTTCAAACACAATAGGACACACACTTTCATACCATGTGACTGCTTTGTGACTATTGTTTGGGAGCATGCAGAAGTGACTTAAAGAGAAAAGGGATCTGACGTGGGTTCAGATGGTGACAGCATGCTGGGTTGAACACAGGATAACATAGTGAACATAGTTCATAGTGAACTGGTTTTGCCAGCCTGCCCTGTGGAGCGTATTCAGGCAGTGCATACCAGGATGACTACGAATACACAGCAGTCAGAGAATACCTGGGTAAACATTTTATCAGCCCCATCCGACAGCTACAACCACAACACCATTGTCAGGCGAGATGATTCCTGTCAGCTGACAGCACATTAGGAAGATTAATGTGCTGCCATTAGGAGTGTAAGAACACATTGTCAGACTTGAGTTGATCATTATGTTCCCCGATACTACATCTATTTGTAAAACCCTTTATTGTACTGTATTATTTAATAATTTACATGAAAACCTTTGTGATGTTGGATGTTACTGGGACTGTGATATTTTTACTCACACCTTGCTTACAGTATCGCAAAATATAGCAATATTAATTGTTTCCCTGTATCATGATGGATGTCATGTCACCAGATTCTTATAAATACATAGCCATAACTGTCAAATGTCCTAAACAGTGTGAAAAAACAATTTAAGATATCCTTTTTCAACATCTCAAGAACAACTTATCTGATCAAAGTAAGAAGCTCTACACTGAGCCATGTCTGCCTCATGTGAATGTCACCAGTTTTCATACACAACATAAACACAGTGACACAAACATCCCAGCACATAGTCATGAGACAGAATACACAAACCACCCTAAAGCCAGCCTAACAACAGCAAAAGTCTCATGATTGACAAAGTCTTAAAGGTTGACACTGTTAACTCCAGCCTAGAGAGACGACGGCTTCATCATCTGCATAAAAGCAAAGTTAGCATGCGAGCCCTCCCACAAGGCCCGCCTGATACACTCTCTTTGTTTTCCAACACACATACATTTCCTGCATACTTCCTGTTTCGCTCACTGCTAATTGTGTGAGGGATTGAGAACTGACTCACTTCCTATTTTTACACAGAAACACCAACTATCCACCATTTCCTCTGCAGACTGTGGAGAGGAGTTGTGTGACCATGTGATCTCAGCCTGCAGTCTCACATCCAGCCTAAAGACAGCTGCACTGGTCATTGAGAGATAGAAAAAGCCTCTGTTCTCTCACTCTGCACCACAGTATATAGTAAGACCTTTGTTGTTAGGCAAGACGAGGAAGATTACATTACTCTATTAATCAGAGTCAACACACCAACTTCAGTGTGTGTTAATTGGCTTCAAGTCACTTTTAAACAAGATTTTTAGCAACAGCTGTGTTGTTTTATATAGGGTGGTCGCAAAATCTGATTTTCCCTACATGACAAATACATTTTGTATAATGTTATCATCGTGATATCGATAGACAATTTAAAGAATTAAATAAGGATATTAGCCACATTCATCTTTAACATTGTTTATCGTGCATTTTCTTTCTTTTTATACCAATGAATTACACCCTAAAAACAAGTGTAAGAAGGTGGAAAGAATATAACCAGAACCAACCAAAAGCATACAAAAGGGGATTTGTTTGATATTTTAAGAGGGATTATTTACATCTATCATATGTGTAGGTTACCATTAACATAATATGAGTACGTCATTTTTAAATATCAGTTATTATCTTCAATGCACGTAGACATTCGGGAACTTCTTGTAGTTAGATTCGTCATCGACAATAACAATCCTTCCTTGGAATATTAAAATAGCACAATTTGTTATGTCAGTGTTATTATTACACCACTCGTTTCTCATACTAGTAATTGCTGACACCGTGGAGAAAATGCAGACAGACAGGATTTTTGCAGAAGACGTCAAACCAGTTTCAGGGCAAACTCACAGCCTCCTGAGTTTCTGGTTGTTTGGTTTGATCGCTGCAATGTATACTGTTGACTGTTGCTTTTGAGTAGAAGCCACTTCCTATTAAACACATGTAACTTCCACACTGCCTGTTAATCCCCACCCACATGTGTTTTTTCTCATCATCTGTATCTAGTTTCCATTCAACACAAGTTTCGGTTATGTTTCGGTCACAAGTTCCGGTTATGAGGGGCAACTCTGCTCAAGTGGATATTTGTCATCTGTCGCTCTTCGGCTCACTTTGTGTGGAGTGACTGGGAACAAAATGATATAAGTGAGAGCTTGAAATCAAAATGATATGCATGCCAACGCATAAACACACTGCCTCATACTCAAAACTATTAATAAATGCCTCCTATAAAACACTCAGAGTGAATATCATTTTACCCTGACATCTACTTTACTTCCCTTGTGTAAATGTTAACATCCTCATTGAGTGTGATGTCAACATTAACCCAGCAACACCATCAATCTGCCGTAATTGTTTAGGACTCCAGATATAAATAGAGCTTCATGTTGGTGAAGTTAAAGTGCTCTTTGGTTTCTGTCCTCGTGTCACGCTGCACTGCATACACAGCAGCTGGTGTTTGTTAGCCCAAGTTTGTATTTCAGGGAATTGTTAAACTTGCCAAATGGACTTCAGGTAAACAGCTGTTGGGGAACATGAGCTACAGCAGCAAAGGACGTCATTCACAACCTGTAATGCAAACATCTTGACAAAGTCATTCATAATGTCATTCTTTAAAAAAGTTCTCTGTGAAAAAGTTGTGTTCAAAAGTGTCACGGTGCACTTGAAGCTGCACCTTGTCGAGGTGGACACACAGGAAGAAAGAAGAGAAGTTCACAAAGGTGAAGTGGTGGTGGTGGTGGAGATGTGTCGTTACCTTTTTTTGGCTTTTTTTGCTTGCACTCGGCGTCCCCCCCTTCTTTCTCCTCCCGTTCTTTCCAGCGCCGCACCTGCTCCTGCCGCATCTTCAGGAACAGAGTCTTCTTCTGGTCCTCATTTAGAGCGTTCAGCATATCAGGGTCGATGAACATGTCCTTTAAAATCTGCTGCAGCATGTTGGCGGTCGAATGGTGGCGTTAACTTCGTACCACAAAGCTTTAGGAAGGTAGAGGGACTCTGTCCTTTGGCCAGCTGCTTTCTGAAGTGGACAGTGTTGGTTGTATAGTCATCAGAAGAAGTCTTTCACCGCTTCCTTGTCCTACAAATCTCTCTTAATGAAAATCTTCTTCATGAACTAAGGAGCATGTTCTTCCTCACAAACACGCTTTTGTACATGAGGTACAATCTTACACACATACACTCACTCAAACACACACAACATCCTGTTTCCGCTCTGCGTTGTGGTGACAGGTGGAGGTCATCTTTTGGATAATCTAAAAGAAAAACAAACAGAGAGCACTTGAAACAAACATTTGGAAGATTACATTGTAGCCTATAGACTCTAAACCTTCTCAATGTCTTCTATGTTTCTTGATCTAACCTTAGTGAAACGTTTTCTCTTTCATTCCTATGGAAAGTGTGTTTAAGGCAGCTGTCTTGTCCCTCCCTTCATGAACACGGAAGAGCCCAAACCCTGTTCCTAAACTGACAGAGACTGTAGCCCAGAATGGGAGGAGATTGCTAAGGAATGGGACTGCTTCTGTCATCAGTGCCCCCCTCTTTCTTCCCTCCTCCCCCTTCCCACCACACATCCCTTCCCAAAACCCATGTTCCTTTCTCCCCTTAACTCCCACGAGACAGCGGCTCCATTTTAACATTGCTAGTTTCTGGTTGTTAAGAGAAAAACACAACATGGGTCATAGCCCAGGAGCACATGAGCCGGCTTTCTCTAACAAGGGGATTGCAATGGACTCCTCAAAATCACAGTGGGGAGTTAAACAATGGCTACCACATAGGCAGCAGCACTTGGAGGGAAAGAAAGCTGGTCTCAGACTGAGAACTATCACACTGGAGGAATACAGATTACCAGACACAATGCAGAGAAGGAAACCCAAGGATAGGGGTGTAGGGAACGGAGAGTACGTGATACAGGACAAATGGGAGTTGTAAGCGAAGGGTAGAATGTGCTGAAGTACTCACAGTGGGATGTAGACAGCCGCTCCACAGCAGAGTATGCTAACTAAGCTGAGAGTCAGAGCGCCGTGGGTCCTCCTTGTCTTTGTGTGTGTGTATGTGTGTGTGTGTGTGTGACTGGGCTGATGACATCACAGCATTCCATAATCTCCCTCCCTCTCTCTCACTCTCTGTGTCTCTCTTTATTTAAAACAAGGGGGAGACTGCAATTCAGGAAGTTGACTTCACACATTAAAGAAGTTCTGAGAAAAAAGGGTGGAAAATCTTCAGTTTTTCTCACCACTGCTTTCCCTCCCACAAAACAAATAAAAATTCATGTTTTACATCAGCTCTGCAAATAAAGTCAACACTTATTACACATCTTCTGCACAAAAACCTATACGACTCACTACAGGAAAATGAACCCTTTAAGAAGACGGTTATTTCCTTTTTTCTCTCCGATGTGTTTACATAAGGACAACTGTATGTTCACATCATTACACATTCTACACCAACACTTAATCTTTTTCTTTAAACTATTTCTTTCTACTTGCATGACAGATTTCTCGATATATGCTTTAATGTCACCGTTTACTGTGACATTCAAACATGAGGTCACGTGGTGTAAAATGTAACATTTTCTTCAGGGACTTTTAGCATCCATCCAAAGTCAAGACACTAAAACAAATAGTGGCCTGAATAGCATGTAGGGATTTTAAAACATATGTATATTACATGCATCTGGAAGCTTAGAAATCTGTTAATGTTACCACCACAGTGAAGCCAAAGGCACATCCTCTTTCTTCTCCTCTCCCTTGTTTCTGAGCCTGCTATTCATAAGTAAAGAGCATCCTCTAGTGGTCCAAACCAGAGAAGACCGCTATGAATTACGTCACCACCAAAGCCAAACTGCTCCAGCATTAGCACAAGATAACAAAGATGAATCGACGCTAAAGCAACCGCAGTATTTGTAGACGCATCCAGAGAAGACCTTGCAGCATGCAGGGGGTCGTGAACACAAATAGGCAGGATGTTGTACATTGCTGCATGCCGTTCACAGTACAATACACTCAGGGAGTGTTTAGTTGATCATGTTGCAGTAGCAATAAAGTATGAACATGATCAAGTAGTTCTCTCTCAGTGAGCATGTTGGCAGCTGGACCCGACTAAACCTGTTAATTTAGTCTAACCTCAGCAATCCAGAGTAATCATTGCCATAGTGCATGACTGACACACTCACAATTAAAAAAAATTGGGAAACCGATACTCTTTCATTAGAATAAATGGTGTTTGTACAACAATTGGGTGGTTTGAATACGTTCATCAGCAGTTCTGATGCACTTGAGCTAACATCGCTGTAATGACCTAAACCAATCCTATGTGGGCTTTTGGATAAAACAACAAAAAGGTGAATTGGCAGATGGGCTGGAGTTAATTTAGCACATCCCCTTCAGTGTTTGTATCCTCATCATCCAGTCCAGCAGGGGGGCCAAGATGCTGAGAGACCATCGACTTCACAACAAAAGCCTGGCAAATAAATATCCTGCAGAAATGTCTTAAAGCATTTCCAGACCCTGAACTCTGACCCCCACGGAGAGGGAGTGTTTGTGGTGTTGGAAGGTACAACTTATCCGTAGAACATGTTGGTAACCAGCAGTATGCGTCTCTGTTTTTGCAACACATATGCCATTAGAGTTACAAGCAAAACTGAGGCTGTTGTGGTGAAAGAGAAAGCCTGGCGTATGTTACAAATCATGTATCAACATGTTCTACCTGAGTTTGCAGTAAAATGCCTTGCAACAGAAATCGAACTTGCAACTACAAATCCACACAACTTTATAAATTCGTATTAGCTTAAAACAAGTATTCACATAAGAATATTTTTTGTGTTTGAAAGCACTATGGCGAACCTTAAACTCATTTTTTTTTTAAAAGTATCATTAAACACATGCAGGTTTGTTTAGTCTCAGCATTCTTTGCAAACGGATGGTCACAAATAGCCCAGATGATTAGAGAACAAGGTAATGCTTTATTTTACAGCCTGGTGTTATACATACAGTACTTATGTAGAAATCTCTAAGACATGAGTAATCAGTAACTTGTCATTGCAAAATTTGCATTTGAAAAGGCTGTAAAATGAAGCTTTAGTAATTAGTATCATTGTAAATGTAGACATTGTGGACAACACTACATCAAAATTAAACATACGTTTCCTCAGTGAATTGTCGACATTTGGGGACGTTTTTTTTCTCCCAACAAGAAATGAAACAAAAACACATTTTGAATGTAGATTTCCCCTCATTGGGTAAATTAAATTTATTTTTGAAATTTGTCAAATGTACATAAATTATATATAATGCATCAAAACCAAATCAAATACTTCTTTATCTTTAAAAACAAAAAAAGGACATTCTTTGTTGTAAGTATTGGTCAGGCATTTCATTAACCTGGAAAAAAGCAAAGTGCTACACACAACAACCACTGACGACAGTTCACCATACACCTTAATGAGAATTGGACTGAAGCACCTTTTCTTAGCTTAAAGCTAAAATGGAGATTTCACTGTATTTTTTTTAAAAGTTTTCCTTTTCACAAAATAAAACTCCATTGTGTGTTTATAGTCTACCTTCAACAACCCATCCAAGTGTACCTTTTTCCTAAAGAGAGGCATACTTGCAGTGACATTGTTCTATTTCAAGTTAAAGTACGTATGTGAACTGCTTAACCCAACAGGCTGCTAAGACCTTGGTTTACTATTTCCTCCAGGACGGAGCTTTGAGTGCAAATAAAAGGCATATAACTCCTCATGAGAAATGAACATGGAATTCAGCCACATGCTTTACAATAGTAATTATATATTTAATTGATATACATATATTGCCACCATTGGCACATACGATATTGCACACAGTGATGAAATGTTGCACAGAAAAAAATAGATATATTTTTTTGTGGGCACAAACATTCCAAAATTACAAATAATGTGGAATAACGCTGAAAGGTAAAACGAAAAAAACAAGACATGCTTGCTGCTCCCCATTAATTGAGCGACTTACAACTAACACATAGCTACCCAAGCCACAGAAGGAGCATTTCAAAAGGGGGCTGGCTTCCAAACAACAACTCATAGCATTTCAGCGTACTACCGAATGTTCCCAATCTGCCCCTGCTAACACGCTAGGCTAGTAAAGAGCCAACTCCTCTGCATCACCTCTCATCTAGGCGGCCACCCCCTTCCATGTTTACATGTAGGCCGACACCTGGATGGCTAGGGAATGGGGGTGGCGAATAAGTTAGGAAAGAAGGAAGGTAGCAGAAAAAAGAATTCTGCACCAAGTTTTTTTTCTTAAGAGTTATTTTTTTACAAACCCTTTTTAGCACCACGAGTCGAGCGCTAGCGAACAAGAGGGCTGGGACACAATAATGGAAGAAAGAGAGGAAACTATAACTAAAAGAAGCCAAACTGCGATCCAAAGCATCAGGCCAGCGTGTAAGGCACCAGGTTGTTTATATGCTGAAGAGGATGCTCCCAATCAGGTATCATTTGGGCTATACCATAAGCTCCAGGTGGTCAAGAACTGTCTAGTCTGCTGGTTTCCAGTCCGTCTAAACCTGGGAGCAATCAATTCATTCAATGCTGAGGAACATCTGACAGTATCTGATTGTTGCCAGTTTCTCTGGAGTTTACTGACAGAGTTTATACAACTGCTATCACACATCTATGAGATGCGACTGAACTGGTTAAGAACCAGTTGTGTTCCGTGTGGCAGCCCAAATATTTACAAATAGACCAAGACAGAATCTGATTAGCCCCGGCAGGTAGATATATGGGCCAACAAATCTCAAGTGGTGCTACGTGTCCAGATGGCACCACTGAACTTCACACCTTGAGATCTTAAACGTGTAGGAATGTGCAAATCCACTGACTGACTTGAACCCTTTTCACCTTCCAGTGGTCCTATGTGTAATGGCAATGTTTTGATTTCTGTTTGCGAGGTTGCTCCTTTCGAATGCACTCTGAAACAACTTTCCCTACAACAACACCTAGCCTTTGAATGGAAATCACTCTGTACTCAAACTTGAGATTCATACACTGCAGGCAGATAAAGATATATATAGGGAAGGGTCCTTGGGCCAATATTTTAGGGAAACCAACAAAATGTATCTTAGTGCAGATTAACATGCAGCAACAGCACTCCTTGGCAACATTTGGACTTTTATGACTGAACAGATCACAAAATGCTTTAGATGTACAAACCAAAATAATGCTCTGCTGATTTTTTGCCTCTTTTTTCAGACCACTAAGTCAAATCAGTGTAGGGCGTTTGTCTTATTCAGTAATCTGCTAATTCAGGCCATTTGCAACATGTCACAGAATTTCCTCTATCGATTACACATTTAGTACCTTTAAAATTAACACATTGCATTAACAACGAGACACAAAAAGGTCTACAATATATCCATCTGCATGGCAACAATTTAAACTGAAACAAAATTACAATATTAATATTTCTTTGAATGCCTCTGGCAAACGTCATCATGTGAAGATCCATTGACCAGTTCAATATATTTGATTTGTATGCAATGCATATTGCACGAGAAATAGAGCACTTAGTTATTTCATTTGATGAAATGCCTATGTTTATTTTATACTGCATGACATCTAACCGGTTTCCGAAGCAGGCCGAGCCCTCATATGACTTATGTGTAAACACATCTCTATTCACATGTAAAAAGTAAATAGAATGGCATGTACATGTGACAACCTCTTACAAAGTTTTGGAATTTTGGTTTTTTAAATTAAATGATCTGATTTGTGCTGAAGTCATTAGCTCACATGAAAAGGAAACAGGTTGTCCTCTGCAATAATTCCTCTTGAACATTGCAGACACCATTTTTTTTGTTTTACAATAGCTTTAACTGGTACAAAAGTTCTGTTAATAAGGGAAATAAACACTCAGTTCAATATTGTTTGTCAAGTAGGAAACAATGTTCAAATATAATGTTATTACTTTGTTTAGCAGCCTGTTACTGTATTAATGGTGGATAAGTGGGATAACATCCAGCAATGAGTGACAACATGTCATAACTGTCAGGTTGTGGAGGTTTCTTATATTGTGGGTGATGCTCCCTTGGAGTTAAACCATTACAGTTAAATCTTTAGATTTCTTTCTTTATACAGTAGAGTTTTTAATTATATTTCTCTTGTTATTTTTCGTTATTCTTGCATGTTTTTTTGCTATCTATATCAATCCTCTTCTCCATCGTCTGGCTGCATCTCCTCTTGTTGCTGCATCTCGCTTGCCCTTTTCTCCCGTTGCTTCTCCTGGATCTTCTTCATCTCCTCGGCATATTTACTGAAAGTATTCCCAAATTTGGACCACACTTTGTAGGGCACGGTAATCGAGTTGCGGTAGGTTGGCTTCACCTCGCTAACCCTCATGAACACACCATACTTATTGGATCCGACGTCGAAGAAAAACCGTTTGTTGTCCACAGTCAATGATGACCCTTCGGGCAACTCTGCAGGTTCGTCCTCTACACCGTAATCGTCAATAAGTTTAGCCAAAGCGTCACGAAACTCAATAAGTCCCTGGGCCGGCAAAGCGATGGTCTGGCCTTGCGTGGATCCCAAACCGGGCCCCCGGTTAACGGTCTGTCGAATCCTCAGAAACCGACCCCTCTGGTTCTCTTTCAGATCCATGTAGTATTTGCGGTTTTCTCGGACCAAGAACTCGCTTTTGAGTGCTCGTCTGGGCTCGTCTTGCACCAGAGCCGGGTTGCTCGGACCCAGCTGCGCATAATGTTCGATGAAGTCCCCCAAGTAGTCACGGAACTCGACAGCCACCGACATGGAGAGAGTCAGGCGGCTCTTGTTTCCACCGGCCCCGACTTCTGCTATCTTTAAGAAGCGGCCTTTCGCGTTCTGCTTCACGTCCAAATAGAAGCGTTTGTTTTGGATGTCAACTCGCTTCGACGCCAGCTCTTGAGTCTCATGCTGGAGCCCGGTAGCCGAGCCCGCCCCTCCTGTCGCGGGGTGCACGGAACCGAAGACTGGGCCCGTGGCTGCTCCTCCCTGCTCACTACCACTGTCTCTGTCCGCCATGATGCTGCCTGCCTGCCTTCTCCCTCTGTCTGCTGCAAAGCCACGGCCAGTCACAGAGAACGCCGGAGCTCTCGCGAGATCTACACAGAGAGGTATAAAGAGGCGAGGGGGAAAACATTATGCAGAGCGAGAAGGACGCTGTTTTCTCCCTCACACAGGGTGTATTATCATAGGCTGTCATACCGCAAATGAAACAAGGGTTGTTTGGAAGAAATACAACACCTCATAGTACTGGTTAAGTTTCGATTCACCGGAAAAGCCTCGGGGGTTTTGCAACCTAGGAAAGACTGTAGCCTGCCCTCTGTTTCAATGAGGAAAAATGCTCATCTTTCCAAGTAACACTGGTTACATCAGCTCTGTGCATGTTGAATATGCTCAATATTCTTATAAATTACGAATTAGTCAATGATAAGGTATCATGAGAATAGTTGTAGGCCTACTGCTAGGCTACACACATGTTTGCCAAACTCATTCATTTCTTATGACTCAACTCATGGGAAACTTCTGTCATGACAAACAAGTCCCTTAAGCCAAATTGTTATACTTTCGTTCCCTAAGCTAGTCACTATCACCGTTTTTTGATTATATTGTTAACGACATTGAAGGCTAAGGCCTAGGCATACTAAATAGCCTATGGCAGGAGGCTTTGCATTGCATGTAAATTAGGCTACTTTTAAACTTGATACTACACCTGTGAATTAAGCAACATCACTATATTTGTTTTCAAAACACATTCAATTCGTTCTCATATTTAAGTCAACATTTACTTTGCTGGCATGGCAATTGAGATGAAGGGAAAAACCCTCAACCCAAATGTTTGTAGTTTTAGGAATGCAAGGATTCAGAGCCACCTCACCATAGTAGGCCAGACTAGTTGGTGCCATTATGTAAAATGCAACTTTTTTAAAACTCGAGTCAAAAGTCAAATCGATTTTTAAATCAACCTTTAGGGTTTGAAATCAGACGAGTTAAAACTGGTGGGCCTACCTTCAGCAACTGCAGACTAAATTCATATGAGAATCCAAATGTTCACGAAAATAAATGAATAAAAACAAACAACTATTTCCGTTTGCTTATTAGGCCTTTCCTTCAGACTCGCATATTCGTCACATGTTAACTCTATCTGGGCCTAAACGACCAGCACGCTGTCCCTGACTGCCACAAACGCGCTCATGAGAAGCACACATGGAATAAAAGGATTACTTACAGGTGTATCTTTGGCATTGGAGAGACCATCAAGGTAAATCATTTTTTATTGAAGTCATCTAATTGATGACGCCAGTCCATAGCTTACCGTCGTTAGGTTGATGTGAATGTGTCCTCGTCCAGGTGCTCAGTCTGAGTGTTTTGTGGCAGTGAGTGGCTGTGCTGCTGTTTAGGCCCACCTCTTCTTCATTGTTAAGCTGCATATTGGCTACCTGACTGCAGGCTGCAATCGCATTTAAAGACAGCTGATGTAAATTGGGTCCGCAACCAAATTGATTGTGCTTTAGGATACGGCATAGTGTATGAAAAGACTGGTGGCTGTTTAGGCCTATAGCCTGTAGGACCATATAAACACACGACTTGTCAAAAGAGGATGATGTATGCATATTGTTATTCATTCCAAATGTGATTGCAAAAAGCTGTACATTTCTTTTCTTAATTCTTTCTTATTGTGATTACAGTTGACTATTCTAGTTTTGCACGCATGTCTACTCAAAAAACAAAAACAATCAACGGATTTTAACACATTTTATTTACACACGACACTTTTAATGCCTACCTGTTTTTGGTCAGTTGTTAAAATACTATTCCCATGCTGACGATACTTTCTCCACTGTGATGTTCTTCCTTCTGGTCCACCTGTAAACACATTTGATAGCGCAAACCTTTCACTTAAAGCTTCTTGGCCTCCTTGGCGTTATTTCGATGGTGCCAATTTGCTGTGGATGAATGTATTATATGGAAATGTATGTTAATATTTCTCTCACATAACTTTGTCATTACTTGCTAGTGCGTGTTAATAATTCCAGTCAATAAAGTCAAGTGAAAATATTCAATAGAAGCAGATGTTTACGCATGAGCACTAAGTGGATTTGTAGCCGCTATGGGGAACAGCCAGTGGCGGACTGGCCACGTTCGGGACGAATCCCGATGGGCCGGTACTGCAGTGGGCCGGTCGGACGATGTGGGCCGGTCGGATAAGTCACTAGCACCCCCCCCTCTCCCAAAGTCACATGAAAATATTTAATAGAAGCAGATGTTTACGCATGAGCACTAAGTAAGTATATTTAGCCGCTATGGGAAACAGGCCAGCTGACCATCCTTTATAAAACGCTGAATAAGAACTCTTTCAGAGAATACTTGGTATGCACGCCACATGTATTCGTATGAAAGTGAAAGCATTCATAATTTTAACATTTAATTTGGCTTAAAACAAGTATATTGTTATCGCCTAATGATAGATGGTCCGTTTCTGGAATTTGATCTTTGATTAGCCTTTTTAGGTGTTTTTTCTTTTACAGCGTATGTTATTTTATATATAAAATAATAATACAAATTTCCACGGTGACAGAATTGTTAATGGTAAATAAACGTGGACTTTTCCTTCAGTGTAAGCTTCATAAAGTGCCTGCAGGCCTGGAACTAAAGGAAGTCTGACGCACAAACTACCCTTAAACTGTTTACATTCATTAGATGTATTTACTATTATATATATATATTTTTTTTTCATACAATGGAATATAAAGTAATTCATGGAAAATATGCGCTACTAATGTCCATTTTTGGCTGGGAATCATAAGGCAAAAGCAATAGAACAAAAATAAACAAAAAATAAAGTTCAACATGTATTATCATTTTAGAGAACTATTGTTTGGATTTATTATTGATAATTAAAAAGCCATTGGGCTGAAAACTAAGAATAAGAAATAACGTTAATTTATTGAAAGTGAGTTTACTCGTACTTATTTGGTTCATCCTTCATGCGAGGAGGCATGCCGGCCTATAGGGGGCTACCATACTTTACCTGAATTCCTCTTCTTTAACTCTTTGATTTAAGTTGACATATGTTGTGGAAATTATTCAGATATGCCCTGCGAACGTCGCCCGGCCTCCTGATCAGCTCCACAGCATTTGTCACGTCTCGATTTTCAAAATAATGTTTGGAGAAATGTTAAATAAGTGATGCATTATTATTCAGCTGTATAAGACACATCAACCAACATTTACGCAAGCAAATACAATCATATTAAAGTAATCAAAGAGGGCTATTCATGTACCTCGTAGGATTGTAATGTCCATATGGCCTACTGAGGCTTTGTGAGCCATTTGCTACCTCATCTCAACATCCCTAACCCACGCTTTAAATGTTTTTGATTTATATTGTTGAAGCAACGCTTGCCTTTTTGCGTGACGTGATCTTTTTTTGTTTTATGTTTTTCTCAACCAGGTATGTGATAAACACGAGCCTGGATGCATGCAAAGTTATTCCTATATTTAAACTCTGAGATGGTCTCATCGTTTTGTTATAATACAGACTGTATTTGCGTACAATATAATATTCTCTTTAGGCTCTAATTACCCATAAAAAAAAATCCACATTTAGAGTTTGACACTACTTTATAATCCAAAACTTCCTTGGACATGTGATATGTCTGCCTCATTTCCTTGGGTTACCTAATAGGCTGCAGAGGGACCCTCGCCTCTCTGTTCCGTGGTTTCTTAGATACTCCAGCACACAACAAACAACCTGTCAAATGTAGTTAATCGATCGTGAATGGATCGCCTACATGCACAATTTTCAGAATCTTTTTCAATCGTGAATATGAATCAGTTGTTTGAATGACGTCTAACACAGATTGTACTTTTTTTTATTTTTTTAAAGAAAAACAAATCTGTCGTCGCAGTTTATTAAAGGGCCGCCTTTGTGGTCTGCTCTCAAAGTTTTGCCCTGCATCCCAACACCGTAATGCAGTGACGCTGCTTCAAATGCAGCCCCGTTATTATGTCCGATGCACGACCGTATGCTGTATATTCTGCTTTTGTACACTCTTTGGAGCAATTTCATATGCTTGGCTGCACGTTAGGACACTTAACTGCTGCAGGACGCGGTAACAATACAGATGACATGTACATATAGCGTCATTGCAACCTAGCAAGATCCCATAACCTACCTTACAGCGCTCAGTCTGCAGAGGGGAGCTCCTACAGCATCGAAGGCGTGCTGCGGAAGACCAAGCGAGGCGTTAGACACATGTATGTGGCTGCCAGGCCTTTTGTATGACACCTCGACCGACTGATTCTGCTTGCTTCACAAGATGGACAAGGAACGGCGAGTCGTGGCACGGAAAGCAACACACGCACAAGTTCAACGACGCACGCTTCACCTCTGATGTCAACACGCACTGTGGGAACTCAGAGGACTAGCGCCCCCCCTTGGTTCTACTGAGGAGTTGCAGCTTTGGCAACAGTTTCTGCAACTGTTATAAAGGGCACTGTCTCAAAAAGAAAGTAAGCTTGGCTGTGAACACCTCTTACAATTTCAGGTTGATAATATGTTACGTGTCTCTCTCCATGTTGGATTTGTCAGGGAGTTATTGTTGCATACATGCACGAAACCTGCTCTCTCTTCTGTGATTAGTGTTGTTTAAAAAAAGCGCATGAGCAGTTGTTGTTACGGAAAAAAGGGATTCAGTTCACATAGTAATACAATATGTTATACCTTGTTTTACATAAGCATACTGCATACAGGTGTAATATATAGCCTACATTTAAAGGCTTTGTAGGATTTCAGCACCACGGAGAGCAGTCTGTTATATGCGCACAGATGAAAACAGATAATAGCTGTAGCTGTCTTATACATTTACAATAGACATTTGCTTGTTCTGAGTCTCATTTGCTTTGAGTTTTAGGGTTCTTTAATTGCAACATGTATTTTCGTAAACTAAGCGACGTGAATTGTATAGTCCACACACTGAGCATATGCACGAATTTCTTTTTATTATTTAGTACTTTTTTCTGTTTGATTTACAGCAGCATTTACATCAAGTGTGTCAAATAGCTCATAAATACTGTGTGGACAGCAGATGTCGCTCTTTGTGAATACTGTCAGTGCAACATTCTGTATCCGCATTCAATTTAGAGTAAACTAAACATTACAATCATCAATTGACGTTAACATTGCTATAGATATCATCCACACTGTCAATATTTATATGATTACTTTTTTTTCTTTAGTTGGCATGTATTTAACTGCTTCATGGGAGATATTGTGTTAAAAAATCAGAATATAATACTGAAAAACTTACTTTTTAAATGTTTTATTTTTAAGCGGTTTTTTTCTTTGCTTTGGATCCCAATTTTGCTGCTGTTTTAGCTGTATGGATTTAATGCAGTGCTTCAACATCAGTTTTTTTAGAGGCTGAGCAGCGAATGTGACCTGAATGCAGGGCATGACTTAATGGGATGAGACGCAAAACTCATTCAAAACAGTCTCTTGAAGAATCTGAAATGCTTTCGCAGCCTTAGTCATCGCAGCCATATGATTGTTAGGCCCACCGGACTATATATGCAGCTGCATCTTTCACCGTGAACATATTTCGTTTTTTGGAGTAATGCCTTGGCTACAGTAAGATGCGATGCTGAGGAGGGACAGTCGTGGATTTAGGATTCCGTTTGTTTCATTATAACGTGAGATCACCGCTGATAAAACACCATGGAGTGATTGACATACAGTAACTGGGTTTTGGGAGAGAGGAGATCGACCCCTTGGTCCATCGGTTGCCTGTATATCATTGCTCCAATCCTGCGTTTTTGTTGACGGAGCCCCTTGGCAATCGGCATTATTTTCTCTCCGTCTGTGGTTAGTGGGGGAGGCGGAGAGAGAGCCACGGTGGAAGGCGCCGTGTTAGCGTTATAGCTTCCGACCAGAGATATTGTTTTATTTTTTGGAAAGAAACGTGGCTTATGTTTTGCGACTGGACTACCAAACTTGTGGTTCACTGCAGCATTTTGCGTCTTTTCCCTCCGCTGCAGATGATACAGAAAACCATCATAGCGGTACCCCACCACTGCAATTTTTGGGCAAAGATAAGAGTGGCGTCGTCTTGTAGTTAAGGCTACTATATAGGGGGAATCTTCTGGAGGGGAGATTCCGCCGATTCCGCGCTTAGCCTACAATGCCTTATTATTAGCAGTAAGCTGTGACTGGATTTGAAACCCAGCCTCGTCCCGCGGTTCCCCCGTTTCAAAGCTGCTGTTTACCCATTGAAAATCACTTTGAAAAGCAGCGGATCCCGATGGCATGGACACTTATGCAAGGTCTGCCGCGCTGCCGTGCTACTGGAGCCTACTTGCTGTCTCTTCATTCAACCCAGCTCCATCGCCCCGCAGCCCAGAGAGCCCTGCCGCAACGCGACCAGCGACCACCGAGCCAAAGCAGGCGGCATGAGGCTTGATTCAGTACATTTATCCATGCTGGTCATCGGGGTCTCATTCGCCTGCTACTCCCCGAGTTTGAATTCCCTGCAGGACCAGGTTTACAAATCCGCCGTGGTGATCGAGGGCAAGGTGCAGTCTACGCCTGTGAACGTCTCCGCGGAGCGGTACCGTGTGAATGTCAAAGTGCTGGATGTTTGGCCCCTTAACAGCGGGGGTCTGGAGCGAGAACAGCTCGTCACCGTGGGGGAATTTGGATCTGAGGCTCCGTGCACCAAAGTGAAGAAGAACCACAAGTACATTTTTTTCATGGACCCCACTGACGAGCCATTGGTTTTCAAGGCATCGTTTGCGCCTCGGGACACGAGTGTGAAGAGCCTCAAAAAGGATGTTGGGAAGATCTTGTGTGAGGACTGCGGTAAGTTAATGTATTGTGGATTACCGGTGAAGTCCAACCCGGAAGAATGAACGGTCTGTTAACGGCTTCCTGGCTTTTAGGGCTTTTGGTAACGGGCACTCTGGTGAATTGTGGTTATTATGGCAACAGTATTGTTTCGAGTCAGTGGGTACCAGATAGGTGCCTAAGGGGCGTCTATGCAGCAATTTTCGACAACTCTCGCAGGCTCCCATAGCCCACATGATCAATCAAACTCTCTTTCTCTCTTTCTCTCTCCCATTCTCTCTCCCTGAACTGCATCAGACATGCGCCTCGCACTGTTGCTTGTGAGGAATTGCAGTTGGTGTGTAGTCAAACTATCTGCATCCTGCAAACCCGCATTATACTGTGCGTTTCATGCACATGCTTATGCATATGTAACCTTTAGTCTGCATATACAGATGTGTGTATTCCCCGCATTGAACCGGCTTCCTCTCTGAACATCGAGCACATGCATTTATGGACCCGGTACATTTTCAGGACCAGGGACAGCGGCCTGTATCACCGGTATCACGTGTGGAAAATCACGCTGCCCTAAGCAAATTGGTTCTCAGGCTATATTTAGGCTCACACCCTGCTTTAATTCTTTAATACCCCTCACTTTGGTGTAGCTTATCTTAGACCAAGTCCTGTATGCAGACATGTATCTTCTATGCATGCTCAGAGCTAGCAGTGTGTGGTGTAGTCTTAAAGAAACGGATGGGGTTGCTGTTTAAAAATATCAGAATATATACTTTACCACCCATCACTTTAGTATTTTCTTAAGATTTATGCACAAGTGGTTCAGGAATGGGCTTTGGTCAGCAGATGTCACCCTTGGGGAGAAACCTCACATCAAACCAGACACATTTGATTTTTTAATAAGGCTTTTATTCAAGTGTACTTTACTTACTACTTACTTATATGGTTTAGTGAACAATGGCTTCTCGCTGTCTCTCTCTCCTTCATGGCTAATTATTTCATTTAGGCACTGAAAGTAATTGACTAAGAACAATGCAGAATATTGTTGCAGTGGTGTTCATGCAGTAAGCTGCATACTCGATTATGTGTACGTGAATGCACACACATTAGTGTTTCAAAAATCATGTACTGTTCAGGAGCTCTGTCACAAGATATGCTAGAGCCACCTGTCGGCTGCTCAAATGCTACAAAGTGTCTTTCCTGGTGTTCTCCAGTGGGTAAAATGAGTCTCTACTACTTTAATTATAAAGTGGTGTCAGTGACTGCATCCTTAAACACAGTGCTTTTCACAGAGCCACTCCTTTTGTACTACTTATGTCCCATACTAGTCAGCCTACAACACAACTTCAAACTGTGCAGCAGCTCTTTTTCCATGCTTTGTATGTTTCGAGCAAATGTAACCCATGGAATATATTCTCCTTTTCTGCCATCACAGGGTACACACACTCACTCGGGAGTTGTGGCCTAGAAAATGATGTGTGCCCTGCATTGCCTTCTTAAATCCTCTTATGCTGTACTCATGAGACACAAACGCTCCCCTCTCTGGATGTTGCCTCACTCACTCCAGCTTTTAAACTCATCATCCCAATAGAGGGGAAACACAAAATGGACCTTATCACCTGTTGAGTACCTTGAACAGCCCAAACCTCCCCCCGTGGATTATTCTGGCATTAAGCTCGGGTTTGTCAGTGACGTGATCGCACTGGCACAATCACCACAGCCTGGTACCTGGGAGAGCTGCCACGCCCGCTCCCTGGGCCTCTGAAGGACTCATTTATTTAATTCAAAGTACCCAACAACATAGCTCGGGTTTCTCTGGTAGGTAATTGTAGTTTAGCGGCTTCTCACTCAGTGTAATTGATCTAATCACTCGTCTCTTATCATGCAGTCGAAACATTACCTTTCATAAAGACAGATAAACAGTTGTTTCCGTGGCCTCTTGATCTTCCTCCTTCATTCAGCAGGGACGCACTATCAACAATGTTCTGTTGACTGCTTCTCTACTTCATATTAAGTCACATACACTATATTAAAAAGCATATCTTTTTTTACGCTATTAAACTTGAACTGCTGCATATGCATCTTTGTTTGCACAAACTGCTTCTATGGCCGCTTGGCACACATTTTAAATTGGCCTCAAATCCCTCTTGTGCAGATACAAAGAAAGCTCCCAAGAGTGTTTACCAGGGGACTGAGAGTACAAACTGTACAAGTCTCAAAGTGATGCAGGTGTTGTCTTCCGGCTGCCTGGAAAAACAGGCTAACTAAAGGGCTTGCCACCTGCACCCTTCCTAAGGAGGACCCAGCTGGGAGCTCTAGGTTCCAGCCAAAGAAGGAAGGAAAATACTATTCTTCTGATATAGATTACAACAAACAGGCTCATGTTTCTCACACTGGCTGCCAGTTTTCTCAAGCAGACCTTGTTGTATCTGGCCATCATTCTACTGTAGAGTAAAGAGAGTACTGACTGTAAACCTCTCCGACAGCTACTGCATCTAAACTCATAGCTGCAAGTGTTTCCTGGCATTGCAGATGACAAATCATTGAAGTTTGTCCAACATTTAATCCAGACACATACACATTTATTTCATAGTGGACTATACACTGACCACCTGAAATGACATTGTAAAGCACTTTGTACATTCGTGTTGAGAAGGGTGCTATATAAATAAAGTTTTACTTACTTACTTAAAAAAAATTGTAAAATGGACTGTACTTATATAGCGCTTTATCCAGTCTTTACGACCCCTCAAAGCGCTTTACATACTACATGTCAATCACCCATTCACACCCATTCATACAGAGCAGTGTATCTTGCTCTAGGATCTAACATTCAGACACATTCACACATGCCATCGGGAGCAACTTAGGGTTAAGTATCTTGCCCAAGGATACATCGACATGTTGGCTGCACGGGCTGGGATCGAACCCACAACCTTCTGGTTGAAAGACGACCGCACTCCCTCGCAGCCACAGTCGCCCAGTACTTACTTTATGTGTGATTCACAAGGCCACATATCCATTAGCGGGATCATGGTAATCTCCTATTACACATTTTTCTTCAATGTATGCACTTTCTAAAAGAATATCTAGCTCAATTGACCTTTTCATTTGTAATAGTCGGACATCACTGTACTTATGTGATTGTCATTTCAAGTAGATAAAATCTGCCTTTTTAAAATTGTGATTATTTAGTATGCCAACAGTGTTTTAGTCTAAACCAAAGTCGGTGTCATGCAACATTGGGAAGCGTTTTTGTCTATCCATAGATCTCATGGAGGAGACCTACATAATTGCATTTTGTGTATGCAACTGTGTGGGTGTTTGCAGACTGGTGGGAGCATTGTGTCAGTAAAAATCGGTGCAAACACTCATGCGCAAAGAAAGGTCATCCGAGTCGAGGAGTAACGCATCGCCCTGAAACCGCCCTCACACTTCTCACTCATATTTATTTATCACTCATTAAGCCAGTTTATTTCTGTGAAGTAAATGAATGTAACAGTGTTGTTGTTGTGAAAGCGCTCTATCATGAATCCCACTGTATGCAGGTCGCAGCTGCTGCTTTGAGGTGGTAGACAGGCAGCATTTTGCCCCCAGCTATGTATCTTTCTGTGAATTGAGAGACTGCTTTTAGAAGAGCTAGAACATGAATGACAGCTGCTGATGGCTACTGGCTTCTGCTGCTAAACCACAACTCTATCTGGCAGAAGAATGAACCGAAGGGCTGGCTGGTCATTATACCCTAATGGCGCATTCAAGGGCAGCTGTTGATTGTGACAAAGGGGCTCATTTACTGTATATCATCAACAAGATAACTGTTGTGTACAGGATGTGTGTTTGTTAAGATAACAATGATTGAAGTGTTTTCAATTGTCAATTGTCTCTTGCCAAGGGCACAGGCTAATGAGGTTGACCAACAGGAAGCATGGATTTGTTTCAACTGTATGATTGTTTTCTCTGTTCACTGGGTGTTTCTCAATGTCGAGGAAGGTTGCTCCAGAGCCACTATTTCAAGGATGCTACGTCAAACGAGTGCCGCCCGAAGGACTGTTCCAATGTCCAGGATGCTTGGAATTCTACAGAGGCCGGCGTACTTCGTTGCGGGGGAAATGTAGAGGCTGCACATGTGTAGACTCCGCGGTCTTAAAATCCCCACAATGCTTTGCGCACGGACCAATTTCCAAATCTTTGGTCGGAAATCGCGCTCCATTTAAGGCGGGGCCTCGCATATGACGCACACCTATTAGCCTGTTCCACAATTCTTCGTTTTCCGAGGCTAGGAAGGATTCTTGCCTCGCTTCTGAAGCAACTGACTCGGAAGACATGTCCTACCAAGGAAGCGTCTTCGACATTGAGAATCACCCTCGGAGTCATTGATGTAGACTTGCTGCTTCGCTGAATCTGGGCTCGGCTACTCTACTCTGACAAGACGATGTATATTTATAAGATGTATGAAAAAAAAAGGGCATGGCCATTTTCGGTAATTGGTCCCTCATTTCCCTCTCCTATTAGGCGCTTTCGCACAATCACAAATACATCGTTTTACATGCGATTATGACACAGTGAGCATGTTGGGTCTCTATCTTCTGTAAATGTGTCAATTATGCAGTTCCTGATCTGTTCCTATGGTAGAGTTGAGGTTTACTGATTCTGGGTCATGGTTGGTATCTGTTTGCATTTGTGTTTGATAGTAGAAAATTCCGGACTATTAAGCGCACCTGAATATAAGCCGCACCCACTGATCGGTCACCAATTGTGGGTAGCGTGGCTGAGCTTCTCCGGCGTCTCCAGCTCGCCGGAGAAGCCGGAGAAGCCAGCGCCAGCCAATCAAATCCCGTTTCTGAAAATCTGACAGCTCAAGTCCTAGCCAATCAAACCGCGTCTAAGCTGGGAGAGATATCCCGCCGTTCATTTCTATATTTCAAAAACAGATTGAGGATAAACTAATTATCGCCGTAGCAAATCACCCGGTTTTGTATGACCAGTCCCTATTAACTTACCGGGATACAACCGGAGGAACCAGGCATGGGGGGAGGTGGCAGAGACAGTGGGTGAAACTGGTAGGCTTTCGCCTGTTTGGGGATTTTATATCCAGTTTACATACATGTTAACACTACGTAAACGGGGCGGGACATTCATGTGATTGGTTGTTGGTTGCGGGGCTCGAATAAAACCCCCAAGCTTCAGACACGCCCAGCTCCAAGCTTTTTTTGAAGCTGTAGTGTAAGCCGCGATGTTCAAAGAGTGGGGAAAAAGTAGCGGCTTATAGTCCGGAAAGTACGGTAGTATCCTTTTGTGAAAGCCAATACTTTGTCTAGGCTACTACAGTGTCAGTTGATTCATATATATTTTAGAACATCACTGACATCTGAAGAATGATGCATGCTTGCAGAGGTTCGATGACTAAAACAGAAGTGAGGAATTTAGATGTCTCTTCTACTCCAACTTTGGTCTTCTCAGCATGAAGAGCTGTTATCTCAGCAGTCTGTTCAAATGACATCAGTCGACGCTTCATTATCCAACAAGAAAAACATATTTAAAATACAAAACTTAAAGCTAACATAGTATAATTATTGGTCTGAATATATAATTCACAAACATAATATAATACTACAGGATCATTTCTATAGCTTTTGTTCTTAAGTGTGATTTTTTTTACATACTTTTTGTTTAGTCACGCAATTTCTAGTGAAGTGCAGCTGCTATATTGTGCAATTGTACTTATGTGCAACATCTGCTGTTAGCTGGAACTCGGACAGGGTGAAGAATAGAGCTCCAAAAAATGATTCATTTCATCATGTCAGTCTTTACTCGTCTAAACAAGTTACGATATCTTTAAACACCTTTAAATATAGCATTTTATTCCATTTTTGCATGAAAACTCTATCGGATAATCAATGATCAAAATAGTTATGATAGTTATCTTTCTCTTGATCGATTAGTACACTAATTGTTGCAGCTCTATTAAAGACATGGTGCGTATTGTAAAGATTATCCATGCTGTAAACCCAAACTGAAGCTTTTTTCAAACTGTCATACCCTAACCAAAATGTCTTGCTGGCATTGCCCAACATTAATAAATGTCTAGGCTTGGAGGCAAACATACTATTGATATCTCAATGAAGCCACTGCTTACATTAAACTGTTCAGTAGCTTATAACAATATGCGATGACAGATGAGCTTCCCCCCTGGTGGTCATTACATTACATTACATGTCACTTGTTAGACGCTTTTATCCAAGCGACTTACATACTCAATACTGTGAATAATCCCCACAGGAGCAATTTGAGGTGAAGTGTCTCAGGGACACAACGACATGCTGACTGCAGTGGGGTTTGAACCTGTGACCCCCCCTGATCCGAACACCAACGCACAACCCACTGCACCACACGCCTCATTAGTGGTTAAACATAACTACATGATATCTGTTGCCATGTAAAAGCAAGATCAAATGGACAGTTGAATATTTGAATACCGTATATGATCAGCAAATGTTATAGGCAGAATGCTAAGTCCCACAACTGCAGAGTGAGTATCAGATTCACAAATCCGATTAGCATCACAACATCATTTTGACTTGAGATACAGTTTGTGTTACAGTTGCCTTATAGCTAACACAGCGAGAGCGTTATTTGGAGTTGTGTTTTTGGCCAATTGAATGGAAATCATTATTCTCCTTGGGTGTTTCTTTTGGTCTCTACCAAGTGCTGCAAAAATATATACTATTTGGTTTGTAGTTAGCTTGAAGGTTCTTCAGTAGCTAGTTGGTCACTTACCTTGTATGTCTCTATAATTTGGTGCTGGGCAGGTGGTGTACACTCATTGAACCTTTTCACCTTAGAACAGCTGTGCGGTGCTATTAAAGCATTCAAGATGACTAGTGGTTTGAATTTTGCATGGCGCCTGCTGTCGTTCAAAAAAATGTTAGCCATCAGCAGTATGCTTTTAGGGCAGAAAAGTCACCTATATGACCACTAACGTATATAAAAATCCCATCATGTAGCCAGAACTCGGTCGTGCTTAGTGCAAAGTGGTTTAGAGAATTGATGACACAAAGTTATTAAGAAAAGGAGATCCCAACTTTCCTGATGGTATGATATCTCTGTCTTCTAAGATGTGGAAAAACACTGAAATAAAATGTTATTCCCTTGTGTAAACCGATCATTATATATTCAAAAATATTTATATTGCTCCTAAGTGTATATTGAGCTTAAGAAAGAGAAAGGACAGGATTTGTGGATGGTCGATATTGCTAATATGAGAAAGTGAAAACAAAGCTGTGTTTTGATAGAATACAGTAACACCTTGAATTATACTGTACACACTCCTATTACAGCAGAAAATCCACATTCGATTAAAAACATCTCTCTTTGATGAGCTACGTCGCTGTTTTCCTATCAAAGCTCTGGACATGGAAACTAAGTTGTTATCACTTCCTAATTCTGCGCTTCACCACAGAACTAAAACACTTTATGAGTGGTTTAACATGAGTTTAGTTCTACACGAGGGGTTTAACCACTCTACTGTGACAGATATTTTCCACCGTTTTGAATGTCTGTTAACATACCCTTTGATTTCACACACACCACAGCAAGCTTTGGATGATTATAAATTACCATTCTGTAATACAGTATAATGTCTGGGCTCGTGGAGAATAATGGGATTATTCTAAATTCAGCTGGATAAGAACTGAGAACAAGTCTGCAGTGCAATGCAGTTGAATGCTTGTAATATAACAAATTAGTGCTCCATACAACTGGAAACGGCTTCAGTTAGACTTGCAATTTAAAATTATTTGTAAGATGTCGAGACTGGGGAAGTAATTTCGGGTAATTTCAGCGAGTGAAAAGGGGTCAGAAAGTCATGATTTCTCTCATTTTGGATACAATCTTTTTGCATCAAAGACAAAATACGCATTGTGGATTTTAAAACGAGCTTTCATCTCCTTTCTGATTTTTTTTTTAGTTTTAATAATAATTTTTGTATTATTCAGGTAACACATTTTTTTTGTAACGTTAATTTAATGTGTTATAATTTAAGAAAACGATATATATAATTAGAGGGACAGATATTATTATGATCATAATAAATAAATACGTTTTTACAAAAATATAATTTATAAAAATAAGCAAATTTAGTATCATTAAGTGTTGGATATTTTCTCTTTTCGTCTGTGCGCTGTTTGAAAGTCCGGCTATTTCTGCCAACTTTGATCAACTAAGGCTTCTTGCTTTCCCATTGCGAGAAACTGGGAAAAATAGTCACAATTATTTTTGTATAATAACAGAAACATTGGTATTTCTATACACAACCATTGGTATCCTCTGCTGCTGCGGCTTGCTAACAGCTGGCTGAAATCCGCCTCAGACAAGGGGATTGGGTCGGATGCTGCGGTTGGTGAACGCAGATTAGTTTTTCAGTTAATACATGATGTCACATCCAGTAATCTCTGGTAATCTCAGGGTTGTAAAACGGGATGAAAGCTGCTTTTGGAGAGGAGCAAAACTATTTAGAACAGAATTAGACTATTTTTAGAGAGGACACATGCATTTATGTCTTATGGGTTTGGTGGCATTTGTCTTATGCTTTCAATATTAAGCCCGGAGATCATTTGGTATTTGTGTTGGATTCCTAAACCACATCAATGTCTAACTGAATGGAGAATATGCGTTGTAACAAAGAAATGAATATAAGGCCTATAAAAGCAGAGCTGTTAGTGGCTCTCTTTACGTGGACTTCGACAGATGACTTGTAATGACTACAAGAAGATTAAGAAGCGCCTTAAAGCAACCAACATGTTTCCAAGAACAATTTTTTCTGTAAACGTATTATTGTGGTGTGAAGCTTTATTAATAGAGGGACATTTATTATTTTAAAAGCCTATTTCATCACAGATATTACACTTTGCATAATTTTCTATAAAGCTTTAGTTGTTTTTGATATTTTCTAGAATATATATACGTGTACATACTATATCTAGACCATCAAACTTTATTTACAAGAGCATTTATTCCTTACATTTGACCATTGAATGAACTTCAGTGAGTTGTACAGGAAGTACAGCCTCTTAAGTTGCTATCACAATGACTTTAAAAGGTCATTTTAGATATTTTACTAGTTACAGAATTGAAAAACTCCTAAATTATTAGTTGTGTACTTTTTATCACTAGACTGTACCATCAGCAAGCAGCTCTTTACTCAGTGAGAACCAAACTTACTATGCATGTAATCTGATATGACAAAGTAGAATTTACAGTAAATGTCGCACTAAACACAACCTCAGTCTAACAAAAAAAATTAATCTTTACATTATTTTGGCTTTACCCTCTGTAATCACAGTTTAGTCCTTATCTCGCTGCTTATCCGACAATTAGGAGTCTGAGTTTTCCAACCCACTGAAGAATGTTGCCTTCACCACAATGAGGCAGTATATGATCAGGATCAGGAAGCAGGAGCAACACCGAAAAGTTAAAAGAGATGAGTCCGTTGGGAATGTCCCAGCAGTTGTTAGAATCCCTGCCCCTGCTGCTGGAGCCGTGTCAAAAACACACAGTCACGGCACAGGCTGTGAAATATGTACAGGATAACAACTGTGAAAGTCACTGCCATTTGGATATGAGTTTGTTCAGAAGAGGAAGCCATCTTTCTTGTGTTACTCCTTAGCTGTTCATACTGCAGTCAGCTGTACGCCGCTGTGTTCCTTTGACTAACTCGACTGTAATGGCATCCCTCAGGGAGAAGCCATCATGTACAGTGTTGGATTGAGGTCAAAAAGATGACCAGTAATAACTCTGAGCTGTTGTGTAAATGAAAATATACACGGCTGCCACCAGAGCTGGATATCCTCCAAATAACAATCAACCCCTTTGACTAATGTATCAATCCGGTATTCAAAGTCAAAGTCAACTTTAATGTCAATCTTACTCAGGTTGGGTTTACAGACAGAGAGATCGAAATGACGTTTCCAACAATCCTGAATATAAAATTATACAATATACAGATATGTATACTAATATGTATATCCTATATGCACAATCAACACAAGACACATTTACACATATGCACACATTAAGATAAAAAACACAACAATCAATATCAATCAATGACCGGAATATATATCTTTTTTTAAATCACAATAAACATTGAACAATAAGTCATGGGCCAACGAGAAAAAACATTCAAATCAAATCACAAAAAGCCTAAACAAGAGACACACACTTGTTTTAAAATAAGTTTGTCCTTTTCCTCACATGAGCACTGTTAACCCTCCTATTGTCTTCGTCGTCGTCGTCCCCCCCCCCCTTACTTTGGTGTTCGCGGTCAAATTTGACCGGTCCTGTTTTAACTGCTATTACATTAACACAAAAGCCATTCATCATCACCAAATTGTATGTACATTACATTACATTGCATTTAGCTGACACTTTTATCCAAAGCGACGTACATTCGACCAGGAAGATACAACCTTGAAGAACACAGAATCATATAAGTACATCAGGTTTCATATAGCCAAAACATTTCAAGTGCTACTCAACTGGCTTATAGATAAGCCAGTCCTTTATTAGTATATAAGTGCTCTGTTAGTAATTCTTTGTTAGTAGTTCTATCGCTCGAAATGGAGTCGAAAGAGATGAGTTTTCAGCCTGCGCCGGAAGACGTGCAAGCTTTCTGCTGTCCTGAGTTCAATGGGGAGCTCATTCCACCATTTAGGGGCCAGGATAGCAAACCCACGTGTAACACCCTTTCATCTGTACATATTGTATCAGACTACTGGTATATATGACAAACTGCAGTAATATACAAAGAAGAGGCACTGAACATGTATTGCGTGTGCCAGGTGTGATCCATGTGGGGGGGATGGGCACATAAGAGCGGGAAATGGGTCAAATTGTTCTGTGTGTTTGTGTGTGCCAGGTGTGATTCACATGGGGGTTGGGCACATAGGGGGGGGGGGGGGACAGATCTAGAGTGTGTGTGTGTGTGTGGGTGTGTGTGTGTGTGTTTTATCTGATCCGGATGATTACTAATTCCATTTCTTTATGGCGGTCATTTTTGACCGGGAACACCATGGGTGTTACAAAGTTGACTAAATCGTCCAAAATACAATGAAAGTGGTGATCAGCAATTGTGTATGTTCAAATGTCTATTGTGAAGGATATCATAAAGCCTTAATGCAATCGAATGTAAAACAAAAAAGTTATGATTGATGAAAGTAGTAAATCGGTCAGATTTGACCCGAAGACAACAGGAGGGTTGAATGTGCTTCTATTGGCCTGCTCCGTGTGAATTGTATGCTGCAGTTTAAGTTTGCACTGCCTTTTGAATCATTCAGTAATTTGCAGCTATCTTGGGCTGCATACTCTTCCTTCACAGGCCGCAGCCAGTGCATGTAATCAAATATTTAAGAGGTTTTTCTTCTTCTGTGCACAGCAGGAAAGGTTGTTAACAAAATTAACCCTTGAATGTTGCGAATAGTACCTGAAATAAACAAGAAAATCAGGTAAAAAAAAACTGTTATTGGCAAATCTGAACATACTATGTACGGCACAGCACATGTAGGTGTACAGAGAAGGAAGGAAAGGGCTATTGTTCTTGTACTGTAGGTTAGCATTACGATACATTTGTAGTTTAAATAAATGACAGAACAGAAAACAAGTCAATCATTCACCAGAATTAATGTTTGGCATTGAGTCGTGTTTTACTCAGAAATTAAAGTAGTTTTATGCAATAATTGTATAAAAAGGGCAACAAATGGACTAATATTAGGCTTTTTTCAGAGCTATAAACCTATGCAATTGGCTATTGTCAGCTCGATTATTAACCTTGTGTAGTCTCATAATACAGAACTGGATCAATGCATGTAAATGGCACAACTGAACAATCCATCTAAGCTTATGTGTCAATGATCTTAAATCTTAATAAGCTGATTTGCTCCCTCAAATATTTAACTGGTTACTGTGGCATGTGAAATATTGTTCCTCCCACTCCTTGTTATCTCTGCTAACTCTTACTGACACCGGGTTACATTCTCAGTCGATGGATAGGCATCTTTTTAGGAACAGCATAATTGCACCACCAGACTTGTTGTCAGCAGTGTCAGATCACACCAATGACTGCTGAAATCTGTTGTTTCAATGTTTTGGCATGTTTGAGAACTATTGCTCAGTCCAAAGAGGGAGGGTGAAGCTGGCGGGCACACATTTTCATGTTCCCTCTCCTGAAGATCTGTGTAGCTGTGGGCGTAGCACTACAGAACACACATTCCTTAATATGCCATAAACTGGTTCATAGATGTCAACAATGATCCTCAATCGCAGGGTATCAAAGGTTTGTGTAAACATCTCCAGGTTGTCAATGTCAACCTCTGCTTCAGGTTAATTATGGTGCAGTATCTTGCAAAATGGTAAAGAATATGTCCATTGTCTTGTTGCCAATGATAGATAGTGATGGACTCAAGTTAAAACCTGAGCAATGTTGCAATGGTTGCATGCTTACGTGTCAATTTTTTTTTATGCGTGTGCATCTTTTGGTGATTTGTCACTGGTTTGCGGATTAGTCAGTTTGTGAATGAAAACCTTGCCCTTCAGTTATGCATTTGCTCTCTGGGAGCTTCTCCATTGCAGCGTCTCCTCACTGAGGTGTCAGGTAGACTCACAGGAAGCAGCGTGATACTGAAGGACAGTGCAGGAGATAACCTTTCACTGCAGACTCATTCTGTGGCATTCATTTAGCAAAGGCCCCCCAGGCCACCGCCTCACTCTCACCATGCACCGCATTCAGTGTCTGCTCCTGGCTTTATCTGTAGATCTGAGCATGTAATATTATGTCAACATATGAATGATAGACGACTGCCTTTTGGCCATTTTAGGTCATATTTCAAATCAGGTAACTGACATTTACTGGGACTGGCATGCTACTTATATGCAGATACATAACTATGTTAACCCGCATATTCTACCATTTACAGCCTTAAAAAAAAACTTTAAAAAAACTATTTTCCTGCATCAATATAAGATTCAGTGTGTTTCATAAGGTGTGCATGCAATATAACTAGATGTCTTTGTGGATGCTTGCAACTGCTTGGGTGTGTTACTTAGTTAATTGTCTGAATTTCTTTAAAGTGCATTCGCTATAATTCTGTGTCGGCAAGCATATGCATGTTTTCCTGCGTCAGTTGTAAGATGGCTAGTTTTTTGTCTGCATGACGAGCCCGGTGAAGTCCTGGAAAAATACCCTTTTAAGTGAGTGTGTGTCCAAAAGTGTAATAACTGTTGGTTAAAACTGTCCAGAGAAAGCTGACAGTGTCCATGACAGGAACTTCAACAAAACGATAGGGAACAAAAGGACCATGGGAAGGGCAACTGTGTTTGTGTGCAGCATGTTGAAGTGTTGAAAAGAGGGGCTGCCGGCACTCCCGCTGGGCGCCTCCCGGTGTGTTTAAGGGACGTGTCCGGCCATGTTCACCCCATACACACAGCACATATCCTGAGAGAGGTTTGTTTCCTCAGGTATGTTGTAGGTGTGGATTGATGTGTGTCTTAACATGAAAAGACTTTAAACAGAATGGAATGGCTTGTTAGCAGGGTAAGTTGGAAGTGGACCAAGAGAAAATCATGTTTCCCTCAACAGTGAAGGGGTCTCCTGCTTTGACTAAGAGGTTTTGTTTCAGAAAACATGCATTCATAGCGTAGCTGAGATGGATTGCCTAACTCTGTGGTCCGGGATTGAGCTTTGCCATCCTGAACGTAACACAGAGGAGGAGCTGATAAAGATTATGACTGCTGACTCACAGAAGAACTTGTAAACAACTCGATACACTCATTCTTGAATATTTACAATGAGTATGTGGATATTTAGACACATTGTAAATTACCATCATCCCACTATACGACGACCAGATACTTGACATGTACTCACACAGCGGCTTGTGCGTACTGTCTGTGTAACCTAAAACTGTGACGCCATCAATTTGCAAATACTAGAGTTTTTCCAGAATATTTTTGGAAAGTTAGGAAAATTCCCCTCGGGGGTTTTATCCATATTCACGTGTGATCAAGGTGTAGTTCTGTAACTTCAAAAATAACCCCTCTTATGGTTAAATCCCCAAGTTTGTTTCTCATTTTTAAGTTGGAACGTCTTTGCAAAATAAAGTAAATACAACTTTAAAGACAATTTCTTGACAATTTTGATAGTGCCATTGTCGCATGACAACCAGAACTCTCTTTGTTTTTCTCAAGCTCCAAACACAGCATTCATTTCCTAGGAAACTGCGGTAAAATATTTCCTGTGTGCTGATTGTCAAAAGCACGGAAAAATCGAGATGCTTGTTCATGAATCCTTAGCAACATGGCTACCGCTAGCACACAGGCTAATGCTACTGTCCGAAGCAAGAAACGACAGCAAGAATCCAACCCAGTCTCACGGCATTTCGTGTTATAGTCACGCAATTAGTTTAATCTATTGATTTGTGTTCACCAACACGATTTTCGCATTTTTTTCGTGCCACACAGAACGATTTTAAAAGCAATGTATTTCTATTATATGTTTCGTGCCTGCACCACGTCTTTCTGTCCAGTCGGATCTTGGAAGACCAGAAGCTGTGTGGTTCATAAAAACATTTTCTTACTCAATATCTTACCCTAAGCCTAACCCTATCTCTTTTATTTTAAATTGTATAATGTCGGAGTTTTTTTGCCGTCCGCGAGGAAAATGGGGCGCAGAGCCTCAGAATACTGAAATCTGTATTTTTTGTCATCTTCTTTTCCTTCTAATTTGTTATTATTTGGTGCAGGCACGAAACATACTAGACATAACATATAGAAATACATTACTTCTAAAATCGCTCTGTCAGAATACTGACACGAAAAAAATTGCGAATTCGTGTTGGTGAACACGAACCAATAGATTAATTTCGTAACTATAATACGAAATGCCGTGAGACTGTGTTGAAGAATCCCAAAGAACAAGAGGCCCAGACATCAGTGCTATGGTACAGAGTAAAACACCTGCTTTATTAATACGTTAGAAGGTTTTGTTACTTACTGATATAACTCAGCAGAAAAAAACTTTTTCCATCACTCTTCATCTTTGCCGTCTTTGCCTCATCTGTCTCCGGGCTCTTTTACCAAGTAGAGTTTCCATAGTTAACATTTCTCTGGTTCTTCCACCATCCGTTACCTGACGTAGCTACTTCAAGCTACTTTGTTACCATCTCGGAAAATGGCCACTGGTTAGCGGTGATGTGGTGTAAATGTCTAGGGCTTTTATTGTGAAAGGCAGTTTGAAATCTGGAGCCCTGCAGAAAGAAAAAGGCCAGATTTATGTGGAACAAATCCATATGCAGATTAGGGTTGCAAAATTCCGGGAATTTTCAAAGATGGAAACTTTCCATGGGAATAAACGGGAATAAACTGGGAATTTTCTAAATTGAAGGTTGGCTGTTCATAGGGAACTTAAATATAGTTGGGGAAAGTATATTTTAGCATAATCTTGACTAAAACAAACAGATGCCATTCAAGTACACTTGAATATCCATGCCATAGCACACTGCTTACTGCATGGCTATTGAGACCACACCCCCTACAGGCACTGTGCATTCCTCCATCACATGCACAGATGAGTAATATTTAACTCAACATTCCTGTTTTTGTTCTTCAATGAAACAAATAATTGTTCAATAAAATAATTAAAAGTTGTTCTGTTCTACTTTTAAAAAATCTGTTGAAATTTTGCATCGAATATTTCCAAAATTCCCCATCTTAACTTCCCATGGAAACTTTCCGGAAATGTACCGGAAACTTTCCGCCCCCTTGCAACCCTAATGCAGATTGTGTTTTTATTCTACAACCTATACATTTTGCAATCAACATTAACTTCAAAATGATACGTTTAGGCAAAAGTGTTATTTCCTGTTAAAGTAAACGTATGAATCCCTTTTCAAAGCCATCTGTTTCCTAGAAGTAAGATATTTGATTCTTTTAACATTGGGACACAACACAGTTGATAATTTAGACCTTTAAGTTCTTATAATTAGATGATAAAAGCATGCACGCCTGTCTGTGTGTGTGTGTGTGTGTGTGTGTGTGCGGGGATGTGTGTTTTGGTAGTACACTGTTACTCTATCCTTTACCCTTGCTTTCTTCTGAACTTCCACCGGTGCGTCTGCTCATTATTGTGTTTCTCTAATCTGGAGGGGACAGGACTGGGTGCAGAAGTGTATTTATCTTCCTGCACAAATAGGACCTCTTTCCGTCTGGTCCCTGCTCAGCTTGTTGTTGAAAGATAGTGAGCAGCGGTGTGTGTGTGTGTGTGTGTGTGTGTGTGTGTGTGTGTGTGTGTGTGTGTGTGTAAACACAGCGTGAGAGAGTCAAAGGTTCACAACGTGTTCACCTTCAGCCGTCAACACGTCCAGCAGATCTAACTCGGGACGTATTTTCACAACAAACTCGGCCCGTATTTCACGTCTAAACACCGGAAACCCTCTCCATGTTTCACTCGGGTCACATGACCGCAGACAAACACAAAGATATATCTGTGTGTTCAGGACTGAGCTGAGCTTTGTTTGATACGAACGCCGTCTCTATCTTGATCTTCAGACCGGGAGGCTCTGGTTCTCAGGACCTGAGACAATATCCAGCGCTTGTTTGAGACCTTGAGGTTAAAACTAGTTCCAGCGGGGGAGTGATGGACATCTACTC
>CALSBZ010042637.1:33966-47761 GCA_943591055.1 Gobionotothen gibberifrons | reverse complement strand
GCTGGCCTGTTATTGCAGTATCATGCCCCATTGGCTGATGAGTTGCTATGCTCGTCTCTTGTTCCTTTCAGCCCCAATCAAACCTGTCACAATATGAGTCAGCGTGGCCATAAGTGGGACCGATGCCTCTCGCCATTAGATCAATCAGTCCTGTGACACACCGGTCACACACATTTTAATCCAGTGCCGAAGCCACCGGTGGTGTGATGTGCTCGTGAAAGCTGGCTAGTGACAGACGGAGGCTGGAGAACTGAACAAACTGAGAGGCTAAAGAGCTGAAATCTCATTTTCTCAGTGGCCTTGAGAGTGGAGCATGCTCAGTGCTGATGTTTGTCATCTCTCCCTCTCCGAGATGCTGCTGCAGTGCTTCCCAGCAGGCTTGGCACAGGCTTGCTCATGGACATCTCTCTTATGGAGCGATACAGTGGCCAGGCTGCAGCGGCTCGGTGGAAACGTCTGCCTGTGTTTCTTTCATTCACTCTGTGTTTCTCTGCGGCTCTCCCGTGTCACCTTTTCTTCCGTTCCTGCCTCTCCCACTCTTTCTCCCGTTGCGTTTCTCACACATTATCTCCCACTTTCTCGCCTGCATCCTTTTCTTGTCTCACTCTCCCCGCGTCTCAGCCTCACTCCGCCCTTCCACATCTCTCTCTCTCACACACACATACTCTAGTTGCTACCCTTAAGACTGTGGTTACCATGGTGACAGCTATGTGCTGCGGAAACGTCAAAGAAGCTGCATCCACCCAGGATCACTTCCTTGTTCAACACTTAAATTCTTTTTAATTCAAAGAGCCATGCTTGATTTGAATGTGCTGTGTTGTAAATGAGGCTGTTAATGTAGTATTGTATGATCCCAATCTCAACTGTTGCTGAGCAGAGTCCTAAGTGACACTTAAGGTTTTGGAAACTCGTTTGACCTTGGTACAGCTGACCTTGAAAAATCACGGAAGCCCCCTTCCTCGCGGCTTCCAGGTGTTACTGACGTTGATTTGTGTGGTGTCGGTCTTTAAAGGGGCTTCACCGGCACGCCCAGTCACATACGTCTCGACACATGCCTCTCATCTTTAGCCTGTCATTCATACAGAGGGCCACTCGCGCTGACGGACACATTGAACCGCTAATGGAGATTATATTTATGCTTTTTACGCAATCTCCTCGGTCTGTACTGACAACATATACTGCTGCTGGGTGAGCAGGTTTTTATTTCTTGTTTCCACAACACACCTCAGTGCACGGTCATCGGAGGGAGCAGATGCCTGATTAAGAGGTGAATATCAGCAGGTGGGGCTGTTTCTGTCATCTGATGAGGAAGACATTATGTTCACTCCCTAGTTTCATTCACACGTTACACCTTTGTGTCCTCCCATTTCCTTTCCTTCCCTATTTTTCCTGTCCTGTCCATTTTCCCTTACTGTTGTTTTACTTACTTACCCCTCCTCCTTGCCCTTGCTTCACCTCTGAGAGTCAAGATGTGTGTTAAAAGCTTGCACTATACCCTACTTTAAGCCCCATATACACTTTGTTGGCAAAAAAAAAGCAGACAGATGTAAACAACACAACCTAATGGCTGTTTAAAGCCATTATGTCTAAAAAGATAAACTCCGGTGCCTGTGAAAGGGCAGGAGTGCTGTCGAGCGGTATCCATGTGATGATGTGCAGGTATGCTGTTGTTAGGAGGGGGGGGCAGCTCCGCTCCATCATACAGGAGAGCTGTCTCCCCTATTTGAGGGACAGCAAGGAGGGATTAGGAGGCAGGCAGAGATGGGGCCTGTGGAGCATTTATGAGCAGGGCATACAAAGGATCAATGTCAGAACTTTTAGGGGTTGGCTCCACTTCTTTTTCTTTTTGGATATGCGCTTCAAGTGATACTCCTCCCACACTGGCCCACCGTGCCCCTCCACCTCCAGACCCTGATCCAAGGACGGCCCAACGGCTGTTGAAAAACAGCAGATGCTTTCGAGTAGAAACAAATGAAGAGAGATTTAGATGCACATCCATATTATGTCTTGGTGTGAAAAATGGAGTTCATTTCAGATGCTTGTTGGACTCCACAGGCTCATATACAAAAGCTTAACCTTGTTCAGAGCTCTTAACGCAATCTTGTGAACAAAAAAAAAACATCTAACCCTATTTTCTGATAGTGTGTAGTCGGAGAGGGCTCCATTTCCATCTCCCTCTTTCCTGTATGTGCACACACTGTTTGCACACTTTAACATTTGCCAAGTGGGACACAGTTGTGGCACGTAGTGATCGTAAAAAACAAATC
The DNA here is from genome assembly GCA_943591055.1 of Gobionotothen gibberifrons. NCBI lineage: Eukaryota > Metazoa > Chordata > Actinopteri > Perciformes > Nototheniidae > Gobionotothen > Gobionotothen gibberifrons. The sequence goes on along the minus strand of CALSBZ010042637.1, from coordinate 45,494 downwards.
TGCACTGCTACATGAAGTATATTTTCTAATCTTTTCCCAATTCAGCAGGAGCTCGGCACGTTTGTAAAAACCTTGAGACGAGAGCTACATATGTCCACGCTAACCCCGAGGTTAACCTGCTCCTGATGCTCCTACTGCTATATAGGACTCCCTCATAACTCATGTTACATTTCACCAATTTGCATCTTGTGTGGCTCGACTTGAAGGCTTTCGTGGGACCATGAAGAAGGTGGTTTTGGAAATGTTATGAGAGGCACACAGAAGATCTAGATCTACATCCCATCAGCCTGAAGGTGGTGTTTCTTTTGTCCTGACGTCACTGATACTCACATTTCTGACACATGCATAAACCGCACGCCCACCCAGAGACACACAGGCCTGGGAACGAGTCCCATCTTGTTGAATAGTGGAGGAGGAAGTGAGTGTTGAGGTTAGGGGGGGGAGATAGGGCGGCAGGGGCAGCTCTCGGACACACTGTGGCCCCTGCCAGTCCTCAGCAAAGTCCGCTGACAGATTAGATCATCGAAAAAAACAACCAGCGGGAGTAGAGGATAGACGAAGAAGCATTTTGTTAGTAGGAAAAGCACTACATTGGATCTGATTGCCGTGTCAGACCTTAGCCTCAGTGTGACCCCCACCAGTTTTGTTGCCCACAGATTAGGCTTATGCTATTGAGGGCAGTGACCCGTAAAGACATGACCCCCTTTCCAATCCCTGCTGCCGCCACCTCTTCCTAAGAAATAAATGTCATGAATCTATGGAGAGCTGGACGGAGACAAACCTCCGGAGGGCCCCTCAGATGACTCATTTACGGGTACCTTTTTTTTTTAAACAAACGAGTTTCATTGAGAGTGGACCTGCTGTTGTTTCAACGGGTTTTTATTTTCTTGCCACTTTGTAGGAGTTCAGTCAGCATGAAATTAGAAAACCTTACTTTTGCGATAGCAGCTTAAAATAATACTCTGAACACCATGTAGCCACAGTTTGGGGTATGTCAAATGAAGATAAACAGATTAGCTGCAGCGTTGTAGTTGTCAAAGTTATGTTTGCATTAGATATTGTTTTACGAAAAGAAAAAAAAAACTAATATCCTCTTGTACTAAATTCGGGCAGTGACTCATTTGCCACTTTTATAAAGTTCTGTACTTTGATTTATTTATTTTCTGGAGCCAAACATGGCCTGCTGCTGGACTTCAACCCAGCCTTCAACCCAGCCTTCAACCCAGCCCCCCCCGCCACTCTTTTATATTTGTCTCCCCTTGCCCTATTTTCCTCTGTGCTTTCAAACTCTCTACTGAATAAATAGAAACACACAAGGTGAGCTGCCCCCTTAGCCTTTAAAAAAAACGTATTTTCAGAATAACAAAATCTTAATTTGAACAAATTCTGGTATCAAAAGCAAGAGTCTGAGTTTTTAAAAGATGAATGCTCGTTTCAATGGATGCATATGCATACCGCTGCATGGACATTGATGACAGAGACAGTGAAACAGCGAGTTAAAACCACAGACATGCTGAGACCCGCCTGAAGTAAAGAGAGGGGGGTCTGACAGACAAGAAAGCTGACGAAGGGGAGCAGCTAGGAAAAGCCAGAGATTATCTTTCTTTTTTTGTATTTTTGGAAGAAGCAAGTCTGCCGTAGATTGTGATCTGACATTTGGCACCTCACACATCGCACACATCGCACAGAAACAGTGCTCGGCAAATCTGCACCAGATGTGAAGTGTTTTGGGACCCCGACATCAACCTGGCAAGGGCAGGTCCCCGCCTGAATGATCTGGGTGGGGTCAGCAGTGCAGAGGGGACAATTTAAGAGGTCTCCCTGCACTTTTGCATGGGTCATTAGAGGGGATGCTCCCGAAGGTAGGGACTAGAGACAGAGCTGGCTCAGAGGCCGTGGATGGACAAGTCCAGATTTCTGGCTGGACTTAGGAGTCTCTCCGTCCTCAGTCGTGGCTGCAGGGCCTGTAAGACCCGCTGCTTATCTGATAGATCCAGAAGAGGGACATTTGATTGCCGTTAAAGCAATGGGAAATGCCTTCCCTCTTTCTTCACTCCCTCCCTCTGTATTCTCTCACTTCTCCCCTTTCGAGCTATGCCTCTCTACCTTTTTCTCCCTATTTTTTCCTGCTCGCTCCCTCCCTCGCTCCCTCCCTCCCCTCCCTCCCCTCCCTCCCTCTCTCTCCCTCTCTCTCCCTCTGCCCTGCTGTGAGTAGGTGGTTCTTGCTCTACTTGATTGGTGTGAGTCTATATAGGAGGAGAGACGACTCTAACAGGCTCAGAGTCTGGTGGTGCCCACTTGCCACACGTTCCCAATAGGACTACCTGGGATTTTTTTTTTCCTGTGTCTTCTACTGAGGATTTACTTTCTTGTGACAGCATGACGGAGGCCAAGAAGAAAGATAGGAAAGGGAAAAAGAAGGGGGGTAAGAAGGGCGATTCCACTGCAGGTAAAAATAAATGAAAGGTGGTTTCTGTGTAACATGTTATGTATGTATGTATGTATGCGTATGGCTGTGTGTTAGAGAGAGACAGAGACTTAGAGAGTTTAAGTTTGTGTTACTGTATTACGGAAGTGTGGGACAAAGTAAGTATCCCCTTGGCTTGTCAAAGCTTGCCGCTTGGTTGTCACATGGATTGGTCTTCTTATATGGACAGCGTGTAGAGGCACATCTGGTTTCTGCTGCAATTGGGAATTGTAGGGAAGACAACTAATACGACATGTGTACAAAATCAACTTAAGCTTAGGTTTTTTAGCCCAACTGTTTCTGGATCTCACAGAGCCAAAGCACAGCTGTATAATGAGCCATGTGTAAACTGGCTATAACTGCTTTTGTTGATTCATCTGATAATTTAACAACTAATCTGCCACATCAAATGTTGATATATCAGATTTGTTGTCCCGGTCTTTATCATAAAAGTAACGTCTGTATGGCAAAATTCTGAATTTCATCACGCATTTTTCGACACGGTTAACAATTCAACAGTTGCTTTCATCTTAATATGCATATGTGGTGAGTCATATAACATAAAGGTCTGACTGTTTATGTGCTGGAAGCTACTCTGACATAGGTATAGTATGGGAGCTGCTTGTATTTCAGAATCACAGACGTAGCAATGTGCTTGCTTAGTGGAGGATCCTACAAGCTGCAGCATGTCACTGTAGTTTGACCTCAGGTCATGGGGGAAGCCCAACCCCCGTTTCAGTGACACTTTGAGGACAATACCATGAGAAGCACTGTAGCCACTTTGACTTCTCATTCTTGGTTGGATTAGATACTGTATCTTATACAGCATCTGTTATGTAGGTAGCCATTTTGTACCTGCTGATGTCACTCATGTCAGCCTCCAACAGATAACCCTCAAAACTGGGTTTAGCATGAACAGAATTTCCTTATGTAGACCATTTTTTGCATGTCTTCTTTATTGGGAAGACATGGGGCCTCTTTTCAGCTTAAATGTGCTACTGTAGTTTTTGGCACCTACGGTTAATTTGATTTTATTACCCATGTAAAGTGGAAGATGTAGCCTGAATAATGAATGGTCCTGGTTCCAGGTTTGATTGTGATCTATAAACATGTGAGATAAACGGCTCCCAGGACTACACAGGACACAGAGTGCTTTTTGAATAGTTCTCTGTGTCTTTGTTCATAAGCTAGCACAGCTGCTGGACACAGAGAAGAGCAGCGTGTGATGTCTGGTTTAGTTCACTTTTACAAAAGGATGCAACTGATAATAAACGTAACTTTTGTTGAATTTGAAAAAATATGCCAAATATGCCTTTTAACAAAGTAACTGCGGATGTTCCGTGCCACGTTCATTTTGTATGTATCTGATAATGATCTTCAATATCCACATGGAGATCACGTCATTGATGTATTACAAACGTTGGTAACTAGGTGACCTGTTTGAAACTACCTGCTTACTCATAAAATGGAGCTTATCAAAGGAAGCCAAAATGATCACACCCTCATTGGTGATGCTTGTTGTGTCTGCTCCGCATCAGGTGCCTTCTTGGCCTAAGGCTCTAAAATAGGTAATCCTTAACATTAAAAAAAAAGAAAAAAGGAACCTAATGTGACACATAAAGATGGTTCCTCGACCAGAACCGCTCTGATCTGGCTCTTTAATAAATGTTGCTTGTAATTATCTATGAGTAACATGGCTTCATTCAGGATGTGGTTTTTCAATGAATGAAGTTCAAAAGAAGTAGCCTTTTCATTTGCCAATCTATCAACAAGTCTTCATAATCAAAAGTAGCTATGTATGATCTGCTTATGAAATTAGTAGACATGTAGAATAGGATGCCAGCTTTCTGTAAGATACCTTTGTTCTCAGTGCTTAGCTCAAAAGCTAATTAAAGATCTTTGAGCTAGCTGGCTTGTTTCGCTACAGTGCAGATTGTCGCTATTGTGCTTCATGTTAGCGATGCGGTATGACATGGATATTGTGTACATTGCACCAAAACATGAACATATGATCATTTAATGTTGAGTTTGTCAAACGAAAGTGCTACCTTACAGTGCTATTTAGACGTAAAGGTGTGCTGGAAAACCAAAAACAATTTTGTTTAATGTAATTGTTTACTGGCAACACGCTGTTGTTCTCAAAGCCTTCAGACAAGAGATAGCTGGTTCCTTGGTGATTGTTCTGCAAGTTGTAAAAAAACAGATTCCTTTTTCTTGTTTTTGAAATACATCTGTCGTATTCTCTACATTTTGCAATTTGTTTAATTGCTGCATTTAATAATAATTACAACTTCACGATGTCCTTCCAATACATTGCTGCGGTTAGTTTGTTGATAATTGAAGTCGCGTCTAGTCGAAACACACTGAAAACTGTTTATTCTGAACAACGCATCCGATACGTTGCACAATGTACTTTGTGTCCTTTCACGTGTATACTTGTATGGAAGAGGTGTGTCAAAAATAAAGATGGTTCCTTTACCAACATCACTCTGATCTGGCTCTTTAATAAATGTTGCTTGTAATTATCTATGCGTAACATGGCTTCATTCAGGATGTGGTTTTTCAAATCTATCAACAAGTCTTCATAATCAAAAGTAGCTATGTATGATCTGCTAATTAAATGAGTAGACATATATACAGCATCAGAATAGGATGCCAGCTTTCTGTAAGCTACCTTTTGATGTCAGTGCTTAGCTGAAAAGCTAATTAAAGTTATTTTAGCTAGCTAGCTTGTTTCGCTAGTGTGCTAAGCATCAGAGTCGCATACAAAACAGTGCAGATTGTCGCTATTGTGCTGTATGTTAGCGGTGTGGTATGACATGGATATTGTGTAGGCTACATTGCACCAAAACATGGATATATGATCATTTAATGTTGAGGAGTTTGTCAAACGAAAATGCTACCTTACAGTGCTATTTAGACGTGAAGGTGTAAATACAGGAAAAACCCAAAACAAATGTTTGTGTTTGAGGCACAGAATTGTATTGATGTAAAAGTTTGCTGGCGACATGCTGTTGTTCTCAAAGCCTTTAGAAAAGAGATAGCTGGTTCCTTGGTGATTTTTCTGCACGTTTTAAAAAACAAATTAATCTTGTCATATTCTCTAAATGTTGCAATTTGTTTAATTGCTGCATTTAATAATAATCACAATTTCGCAATGTCCTTCCAATACATTGCTGCGGTTAGTTTGTTGATAATTGAAGTCGTGTCCGGTCGAAACACACTGAAAACTGTGTATTCTGAACAACGCATGTACTTTGTGTCCTTTCACGTGTATACTTGTATGGAAGTCTAGAGGTGTGTCAAAATATAATTGTATGTAATCTAGCCCAGAAGCGATCTGTTGAGATTGTTAGACTGTCAGTCAACTATCAACGATATCATAGGAACTCAACCGTATTATCTCAAGTACGATGTGTTCCCAATCAGCACACATATATTTAAGAAGATGAACTCACAGCATGTACTTCTCAGTTATAATTCCCTTTTAACTGGCTATGACGTCTCCAGAATTTGGATCTCAAGATTTCAAGTCTTTGATTGATGGAATTCTGCTGCTGCAATGTTACATGATGACTTCCTTTCAGGTCTTTTTTTGATAGGCTTGTGTTTTGTGGCTGGAAGTTGACACTCTTTAAATAATGCTGCAGGACTTTTTGTAATGAAACAAGCCCAGCGTTAGAAAGGGAAAACTTCTGCAGAGATTTGTGCCAAAATCGTGGTTCTTTTTGGAAGGAAAAGACCCCCGAGGGATGGAAATACTCTGCAACTCGGTTGTCTTTCCTATGAATAAGACAAGAGCAAAATGCTACAGGCATTTCATAAAACCTGTCATCAATACAATGCTACAAGAAAGCATGTCTCTTTTTTTATTTAAATAGTAGTTATAAATCCCTGTCCAGTTCGCCTGACCTACATAAATATTATTTTGCTGATGATGTTGTAATCTATCAACTTCAACCATCCATCTTATATTTTATCAACACAAGACACAACCAGTTTCCTTCTGGCTGGGTTTGCTTGTGTTGTCAGGGTATTCATAATTAGTTATGTGTGAGATCCTTCATTTTGTGCCAGACACTTTAATAATGTAACACCTACCACGACTTTTATAATTGAAATAAAGCTATTTTATTTTGGATAATGGCCAGTGGTGTAAGGAGATGGTGGTGTAAGGACAGTCTGAGCTTCTAATTCATGTAGGATCTTGCTTCATGTAATTGCTCTTACAAAACTACTCTATCGTTTTCTGTTACAACAACAACTTCAAACAAATCAGAAACTAAAATCAGAGACTATTACAACTTAAACTGACCTACAGAATAATAGTGCCGATGAAACACCTTAATATCTGTTCAAAGAGTGTCACTGTCGCTGGTAGACTAAACACGGTTAATCAACACCAAAAAACGGTTGGCAAACACGTGTGTCTAGAGACATATTATGACAGGCTTTTAATCTGAAAGCAATCTGCTGATGAAACTTTTGAAATCTCTGGTTTACCAAAGAATCTGTGGAATGCTGTGAGTGCTTGTAATGCACTTCAGTTTGCTATGCTGATCAAATGTTAACCACTTCTGTCAAATACTCAACAATTGCCCTTTACTATACCAACATAAACTTAAATCACAATAGTATTTTGCAAGATATGACACCAAATGCAACATCTGGGGCGGTGGTGGCGAAGTCCATCGGGACTTGGCTTGGCAACTGGAAGGTCACCAGTTCAAGTCCCGGCAAGACCAAGTGCTACTGAGGTGTCCCTGAGCAAGGCACCGTTCTCTACACTGCTCCCCGGGCACACTAGGATGGGTCAAATGCAGAGAAACAATTTCCCCACGGGGATTAATAAAGTATATCAAAATAAAAATAAAATGTCTTTGCCTGTCCTCATGTTGCTTTTGTAAAGAAATTGGCAGAACTAAGCACAATTCCCAAACCTGATATTAAAGTTGGCCATGTAAGCAAGAGGCCAGATGTGGTTTTAATCTAAATTAGCATGTCTGAAATGATGTTACTCATCCATCAGAAACATTTGCATCCCATTGGAGACCTTTCGTTCTATAACTGTCAGCAGTATACAGTATCTGGTCCAGTCTGATCTACTAACTCATGCGAAACACACATCCAGTGTGTGTGAGTTTGTGTGTTGGGAGAGCAACTGAGATGCAAATGTCAGTGACTTCTCATACCTAATTTGCCTGCAGTTTTTATTGCACTTTCGAGGAATTCAACAACAATGACTAGTGTGTACCAAAATAGTATGGAAATTAACATGAAAGTCATTTGCTAACCAAAAAGGACCAGCACACAGCAGTCAAAGGGACATATCAAATCAGAACGCAAGACAGTATGTGTTGGACTGATATAATATTGCCGATAAATAAAAAATGTTGTGAAGGTAGTTGAAGCAGTCATCTCATATCTCTTTTTCTTTTCTTGGTGATTCTATCACAACAAGGTGCATTGGTCATTTGGTGGTGTGACTGCATGTGTTTACGCTGATCTTTGTGAACTGGACGGTTTGGAATTGGATCCATTTGCACAGAAAGGGGCTAATTTTTGCCCCACAAATTTGCACATTTCGCCGTTTGCTTCTTAGTGCAGTTAGCGTTACATTTAACTCCTTGTGGGTAAGAATACCACCGTTTCTTCGGCGGGTTCAGCTTCTGCAAAAGCTGCAGAACTGTTTGTAAATGTTCCCCTCAGTGTAAAGGAACACTTTTATTTCCTAGCAGGGGCCGGCTGATTGGTCAACTTGTTGGTTCTTATTTGTTCATGGCACAAAGCTGTGACAGAGACCAGTTCTTCCGCGTTTAACTAAATATGATGATGGACATGGACATTCACATCTGGATGAAATGAGGAGTCCACTGAGGAGTCCACACATTGTGTTTACATTGTTAAGTTTTGTATGTGTTATAAAGACAGGTTGTATGAAAGCAAAAGGACATATTAGTTAAAAAGTTGAGTATTGACCAAATGGGGATTTTGACATGCCAAGATGGACTTAATCATAGTATGTTTTACTGCCGCAAAGAAAAACACAAACATTTTAATAAATGAAAAAACACTATCGGAAGCATATTTGTGGTGTTTAGTGAGAGATAAGTAGTGTTTTGAGTCACATATAAACAATGTAACAGATAATTATTCGGGGAAAGTGTATTGGTTGTGGTGGGAGGCTGTTGAAATGATATCTTTGAACAGATGTTGTGTTACAGTGACTAGTGTGCAATGTCTGAAGAGCATTCCCACATGCAAAACCCATTTCTTTAGCTACCTCACCATGTAATGTGTCTTTTTGACAGTGTGCAGTAAAGTGACATAACACCAGAGTAATCAGCGATACTTTGTCTAGAAGGGGGAAACACAAAGGCATGCCTCGGATTCCTTTCCTAAGCTCCTGGAAGTAAAACTGAAATGTTAACTCAATAAGACGAGCAAGGCATTGTTAATTCATCAACTGACTTTGTTTTTGAACCTCTCTCTGGGCCGAGGTCTCCAACTGTTACCCAAGGCATGAGCTGTTGACACGCCGGTTAGGCTTCTATTCTCAAATTTGGTTTTTATAGTCCATGTCTGCAGCTGCCCCTCCGCTTCAAAAAGAGAGAATCAGGCTGTTGTTGAGGCGAGGGGTTTATCGTAGCTGCCCGACACTTTTTCCACTGGTGTAATGGGAAATGAGATAACCATTTGCATCCAAGAAATTATTGTATTTCCAATGATAATCACTCTTTATCTTCTTGTTGGAAAACATTGCAGTTTGTAGATTTAATATGCTTTATGTCAAGTACAGTTGACTTAATGTAATTAAAGTCGTTACATCAAAGTATCGATGCTCTGTTTTACATCCATTATTCCAAGAAACTATGTCACTGACCAATGTCAACATGTTCTTTGCTAGTCTTTAGAGGCAAATGTATTTTGTGCAGCACAGATTAAGGAGCTGGAAAGACACACATTATTTAACATGGACTAATATCCATGCAGTATAATGGTGAACATCTGTATCTCAGAGCTGGAGTGTCTGATGGACTCCTGTGTCTTCATTAAAAGTGTATCCTGTGGATGGAGCAGACCTTCTTGCACATCTGGCTCTCTTGGTTGATGAGAAGTGTAGTCCTGTAACTTTTCCAGGCAAGGACATGGCTTGTTTAATTTGCTTGGCAAGGACAAAACTGTGTCCAGGCAAAGTCCTACATATTCTTGCTTTATGGTGCAACCTCATTCCTGCTGTTCTCTGACTATGACTGACAAGGCTTTCCTAAGGCAGTGTGCTGGGTTTAGTCTAGCAGAGCACAGTGTATTTGGAGATCATGTACATATGCACCCTTGAGTGCATGGCGTTTTATAAGTCATTATATACAGCAGTGTATGATAAGTTTCTTTTACAGTAAATGATATTCAAAGTAAATAGTTGTTCTTGAGAAGTTGGTTTTGGAACTTGAGAACGACCCATGAAAATATCTGATGAGGCTGCTAACAGTGCACATATAGGCTCTGTCATCACGTGCAGTACAACTCATTCATTGCTGGTATGTTTCCATTAGCCAGCCTAATGGGAAAATTAGGGGGATCAGTAGACCATAGAACATTTTTCATTCTGATCTTTATTTAACATCAAGTCCCATATACTATATTACATTTGTTAAATAACAGAAATGTTTAATGAAGAACATCTGGCAGCATCAGGAGTCTCATGTTCAGTATATGGTCTTGCTGGAGGCTATTGATAAACGCACGCCACATACAGAGTCGATCTGAAATGGGGATAACGTGTATGTGTAGCCTATTTAATGATATGATTTTCAGCATATAATATTAACAATATTTATTGTCCCAAACCCTATTGGGGCAGTCAAATCTTAAACTAACGGCTGGAACAAACGCCGCACATACATCCATCCTGAATTTGAGCTCATTATGTCCTTCGGTGCCACGGCACAAAGGAGCGTCTGCCTTGTGTTAGATTCTTTGTCTTTATTTTCCAAACGCCATGAATATCATCACTCACATTTTCCTACAGGAAGCTGTTCACAGATAAAAGACCTCTGTCTTTCCAGCTACAGAATAATTATAGTAACAAAAAGATGCTTTTGAGCTAAGAATAGTTGTTTTTCCGTTGATCTGAGCTGTTTGTGAGCTATTTTAAATTTGACATTTCACTATCTTTGACTCCAGTGGAAAAGAAAGGCTCTTGTAGTATACTGTGGAATAATCATGGCTGCTTTTGATTTAAATTCATTGGATCCCCTTAAATAGGATGCGATTGGTAAAAACATTGAAGAATCAAGAAATAAATATATAATTTAAAGAGACCCTGTAATGACTTTAGGAGTTTTCCCTTTCCTGTAGGGTGTTATATAGCTTTGTGTGCATGTAAATGGTCTGCCAGGGCTGAAATCCCAAAGTTTCTCACCCCCCCCCCCCCCCCCCCGCTGCATGAAACTGTTTTACTTTTGTAACATGACATCACTATGTAACACTCACGCTTCTATTGGATAGTGATCCACAAATTGTAAGTGATAGGCTAATGGGCGGTACATCTCTGAGCGGTTGACCAATCACGACGGCCAGCCAACCAATCAGAGCAGACCAGCTCTGGTTTCAGACAGAGGGCGAAAAGAGGAGCTGCAGCACAGGCAGTATGAGAAAAATAATTTTTTTAACATTAAAGTATTTAAACACGTCACACAAAATACAAATATGGACCTGAATATGTGCACAACGTCTTCTTAAAGTGGGACAAAATGTTGGCGAATCATGTCAGTAAACACCCAAGATCCAAATTAAGTTAATTCTATTTATAGAATATGTTTCTTAAATGATTTAGGAAAACATCATACATCAAATATGTGCCTTTACGTGAGACATGAAGTGGGTGTAGGAGGATGGATGGTGGTAGATTTAGTTAAGCATCAAATGTGAAGTAGTTCAATTAGTGCCAAGTGACCAGAGATGGCAGGTCTCTCACACACACACACACACACACACACACACACACACACACACACACACACACAAACACACACACACACACACACACACACACACACAC